>PVJC01052236.1:0-11206 GCA_004026665.1 Murina feae
ACAGCTGACATCCGTGGCTAGCCTATGCCTTGGGCCTGCCCTGAGGGGCTGGGGTCTGAGGTGTCTGAGGGACTCAGGAGCAGCCAGGCCTGTCTAGGGGCAGTCCTGGTCTTGCAGTGTGCCTGTATCCCAGCAGGGCTGAGGGGACTGGGTGCTACTATCTTCTGGCTGTGGGTGCCACCATCTTTTAGGGCATGGTGGTCAATTAGCATATTCCCTCCTCATTGGCTCTGGGCACTGCCATATTTGAGGGCAGAGGAGTCAATTAGCATATTCCCTCTTTATCAGATACACTTAGGTGTCTTGGCTATTGTAGTATGATGCAGTGAACATAGAGGTGCAGATATCTCTGTGATAGTGATATCATTTCCTTAGCTATACAGCAGGAAGTGGAATTGCTGGATCATATGGTAGTTTTATTTTTAATTTTCTGGTGAAGCCCCCTTTAGTTTTCCATGGTATCAATTTACATTCCCACCACAGAGCTCAAGGGTTCCCTTAGGGCCACATCCTCACCAGCACTTGCTATCTCTCCTCTTTTTTGATGACAGCTATTCTAGCAGATGAGATGCTATCTCATTGTGCATTCCTCACTGTCTAAAGGCTGCTCTTACTTTGGTTTGGCTCAAGGGAAGCAAGAGCAGAAAATCAGAGGTTGGGAGGGAAGAGAGATTAGGATGTCTATTTCCTCTGCTCCTTCCCAGCTTGACCATAAAAAAGCATTGACTTTACAAGGACAGTAGCAATTTTCTTCTATCTATGGCCACAGTTCCTCTCAAATGCTTATGCTGCCATGGCCACAGCTATCAAAATGCATAAACTCTGTTCCTTTTCACTGTCCTTTTGGTCATCCAATTGGGTGAGAGTGGCTCCCTAATGTAACTGGTGCCTGGAAGCTTGATCACCTTCTGTTTACTTCCTTATTTCTCTCCACATCTTTGTAAACAACAGTTCCACCTTTAAACTTTTACAATTAATTTTCACAGGGTGCTATCTGTTTCTTTCCAAGATCCTAAGAAATTCAATAGAGTCTACTTTTAGGGAAATGCTGAGAAATGACCCATTGCTATAATACCAGCAGAACTGAAGTAGAAAATACTTGCATGGTGCAGTGGAAGAAAATACCTGGGTTAAGATTTGGGATTTCAATGTGTTATCGCCTCTTAACCATTCACACTACATTTCAGGTGAATAGGTTCTACACATGTGCCAATCCTGTGGTCTGACTGACATAAATAATGTACTTCCCTCTACTTGTTAAACATATGCCCACATGTAAATTTCTTCTAGCCTCTGAAAAGGTTTATATGTTTGTGAGAGAGTCTTCCAATGATGCAGTGAGGATCCTGACCCTAGTTAGATAAACACATGGGGACCACTTTTAAGTCTTAACACAAAACGGCACTGGGTAAATTATGTTTTAGGAAGGAAGATTCAGAGCTCTCCCACCTAGAATAAGTTTCCCTGAAGTACTCAGCAATAAACCTATATGATAAAATAATGAAATAATTTTTGAATATTTAAAAGTGACATTTAGAAGCTTTCAACTTATCAAATAAGAGCCTTTGCTATTCAACTGCTGATAAAATGTCATATTTCACATAATAAACTTTAAAATGAATATTCTTTACTGATCAGGCATCTCTCAATTTTTCTTAAAAATAGGCTACTTCATGACTTTGACCATTGTTTTATTTATTTATTTATTTATTTATTTATTTATTTATTTATTTTTGAATTCTTTATTGTTTAAAGTATTATATATGTCTCTGTTTCCCCCCATTAACCACTCCTGGCCATTCCCACCCCCACACACATGCTCTCACTACCCTACTGTCTTTGTCCATGGGTTATATAGCATGCATACAAGTCCTTTAGTTGCTCTCTTATCTCCCCTCCCTTACTTTCCCTCTGAGGTTGGGTAGTCTGTTTGATTCTTCTGTGTCTCTGGCTATATTTTTGTTCATCAGTTTATAATGTTTCATTCACTCATTTTTGTAATTTATTGGGCAATATAATGGATAATTATTTTAAATACCAGAAAGTGCACTTGTATTATTTTTATGCCAAAATAACCAAAGAAAACTTTTATTTTCTCCTGAGAATTAAATATGGTAATATTGTGGGCAAATATTCCACCAGTAAAATTAATCCACTGTATGTAATGTATTTTTTATAAAATTTCTATATAGATAAATATTTATATATTCCATTTGAGCCTGAAATAAACTTTAAGGGTATCCTCCATCTTATGTCTCATTCCGAAGCCCTATAAAATGGTAAGAAGGGGATAGAAATAAACACAAGAACATTCTTAAAGCTTAAGTAGTGTAGGTCTGTGGGGAGGCATGGGACAAAAGTTGGCTGAATGCAACTGCCCCTGCCTTGACTTTTTCAAACAAGTCTGAGCCCCCAGGTGTTTACTGGAATCTTTATGCTTAGCCTTTAGGTATCCTTGCTTAAAGGACACTATAGACACATGTGTCTTCTCAAGGATGCTTACCGTACTGATAGTATCTAATAGTTAATTTTAGTTCAAGCTGTTTTTACAATAAAAGCCTGAGGAGGCAGGCAAATTGGGCTGTTTGGTTTCTCAAGCCAAGCAGTCCCTTAGCCCTCTCTTTCACAGAAATGTTTGTCAGAGCAAGTATCACTTATCACTCAAAATCTGCTGGTCAGCTCTGGCATAGGGCCATATTGTTTGTTTAATTTAACAAATATCATTAATGACACAATAAAGAATAAGATGGCTCCAAAAAATGGTCTTTCATTGATATCATAGTAGGCATTAGTACATTTTAACTTTACATGTGTTCATGATATTCGTAGTTCTTTTTCAAAATGCTAGGGCTTTACATTACTGCTCAAGAGTTAGGAAGCAAGATGGGCTATTAGATTTCGCATCATATATTTTCCCAAGCGGTGTACACAGCACTTTTTAAATATGTATGCAGCCTGTTTTAGACTGTAATCTCTTTTCAGTTATTTATACCACTGACTGGCTTTAGATCTTTATTTCTGACACTATAATTTAATGCCATGACACAAGCCCCAGATTTACAGCTTCCACTGTTGGCCTAAGAGTTCCATTCCATTTCTCTGATACAGTGAATTCAGGAAGCTTCAGAAAGAAATTTCGTCAGAAGGCTTTTTTTTTTTACAATAAATTTTTGCAGGCTCAGTGTTAACTTCTTTGCCTTTATAGAATTTCTCCAACCCTATGTTTTGAGGGCCATATTATAGTCCCTGATTTTCCAAAATTGACATCCCACTGTATTTATCTATCCAAGTCCATATATCATCACTGAAGGTTTATATGACCATGTACATATTATTTAACTTTATAAGCATCCATGTTCTCGTCTGTAAATGGGAATAAAATACCTTACTTATGGGGTTGTTAGAAATAAAAGAGTTTTTGCATGTAAAGCACTTACAACAATATGTGGCACATACCAAGGGGCAGTATAAGATTCAAGAGTATGATTTGTGAAGTCGGAAGCGAGCACTATGCTTCCTATAGATCATGATGAGAATGGTGTCTTCTGGAACCATTCAGTGTGGTGGTACTGATTTTGACTCACAATTTCAAGAATTTATCCTAAAGGAAAAAGTGCAACAGAATTGATATATATAGAGAGGATTGTGTGTCTCAGTATCATTTAAGTAAGTAAATAGAAACAGCCTAATCTTTACTAAAAGAGAACTACTTAAACAATGAAACACATACTCCGCAGCCATTACAGAAAAATGCAGAATGGTCTACACTGTCATTCTATAACATGTTCAGTGACAAAAACAAATTACAGAAATGTATATGCATCAAGATTCAATGTTTTTATTGTATGTTGAATATAGAGGGAAATGTTGAATACCAATATTAAACCATTAACCAGTGATTATGTGTAAAGAGTAGGATCACAGGACATTTTACTTTCAAAGTATCACTTTTCTATAATTTAGTAAACAAAAATATTATGCAGCAAAAATATCAATAAATACATATCTGATGACATGGTATATCTATTTGTCTTAGGGCGTTCTGGCTGCTGTGACAAAATACCATAGACTAGGTGGCTTGTCAACAACAGAAATTTATTCCTCACACTCCTGGAGGATGAGAAATCCAAGATCAAGGTAATGGCAATTTCTGTGTCTGGTGAGGCTTTGCTTCCTAATTCACAGATGGCTGAGTCCTTACCTGGCAAAAGGGGTAAGGATCTCACTGGAATCTCTTTTATAGGGGTAACAATCACATTCATGAATGTCCCACCTTCCTAACCTAATCATCTCCAAAATTCCCCACATCCAAACACCAACATGTCGAATGTTAGGATTTAACATTTGAATTTCAGGAAGACAAAATATGTAGTCTGTAGTATTACTAACAACCCTTTCATTAATATTTATTACCTATAAAATAAAGCCCAGGACCTTCATTAATTGTACACTTGCCTACCTGTCCAGCCTTTCCTACCATTATTCATCTTTAAACATATTCCCAAGATACAGAGAATATTCATAGTCCTCATTAATTATATCATTGAACAACTTGATGTTTTTGTTCATGCTGATTGGGCTGCCTACAATGCATATCTCTGTGACAGACTTTATTGCAATTGCCAATTTATATATACAGCTCTCTATCTACATTTTGACCTACTTGAGGAAAAACAGAGGACTAGCAAAAAATGACTCCTCAGTAAATTCACTTTAAAATAAAATGAGCTATAATGATATTTGGAGGGTGGGGGATATTGAAAAGCCAAAATAAGCTTGCAAGAAATCTAATTAGTATCTAATTTAACAAAAGAGTAATATGCAAATTAATCATCACTTAGAGACAAAGATGGCAGTGGCTGGGACCAGATGCTTGCGTGGTGACAATGCAGGCTTTCAGCCAAGCCCACTGGAAAAGAGCCTCTGGGCCTGCTTGGTTGCTGCTGCCACTGGGGTGCCGGGCCCCGCCTTGGTGCGGGTGCCGCTGCAGTCTGAGGCGTGGGGTGCTCCCAGCCCTGTGGCTGTGGAGGTGCTGGGGCCGCTGAGGTCCGAGGTGCAGGGACCAGGCCTGCAGGGCTTCTGTAAAGTGACCAGATGTCCCGCTTTTGGCAGGACAGTCCCGATTTTTAACAGTTTGTCCTGTGTCCCGCGGCATCTTAAAACAGTCCCAGTTACTCTTTGTAATATTTTCCCGCAGCAACTTAAAAAAGTCCCGATTACTCTGTAATATTTTAAGTAATAATAAAAAAAGAAAAAGAAAAGAAAAAAGAAAAAAAAAACTCCCCTGGTCAATGGTGTACCATTTTAAATCTGGCCACCTTAGGCTACTGGCACCGCACCCCAGCGGCTCTGAGCCCCGCCTGGGCACTGGGGTTGCTGGGGTGCGAGGAACAGAAACACAGCCCACAGGGGTGCCCAGCACCCAGAAGCTCCAAGCCCCAGAGCCACGGAGGTGCTGGAGCCACTGGGGCTACAGCAGAGACATGAATCTGCAGGAAACCTGTGGAAAGGGAGATAAACTATCATAACTTTATCTCCCTTTCCACAAGATGAGAAAACAGACCCTGATTTATTTAGTGATATGGCCCACACCTTTCTACAAGCACAGGATATGTTATGACCCAGGATGGTCTGGTCAGAATACTGTCTCCAGGGAATAACACTACTGTGGCAAATCATCTAAGAAAGGAAACAAGCTTTTGTTGGGTTTATTCTGAAGGTCAGAGAACATGCCACCCCAACATATGCTGTGTTGTTATGTTGATGATCTTGAGCTGCAGATGCTTGAAAAACAGCAAATGCAAGAAGAGGCTTTCACTAAAGTCTCCTGATCTGCCTAAAATCGGACCCCCACAAAATGTTCCCTTGATGGGAAAAGTGTCATCAGCCAGTGAAGACTGACTCCTGTCACAGGAGACTTCAAGTTGACATCACACCCAAACTTTGTTACAAACTATCTCCCCCACCCCCATTCATCTTTCCTAAAACTCATGTACTCTCCTCTAAGAGGCCTAGATATCCCGTCCCCTTTCCCTAGGAAGAAGGTATTTAAATCTGGACTCTAAGTCACCTTGGGGAGTTATTCATTTTTCCCTGGGATCTCCCACATATACATGAGATACACATGTTAATAAACTTTTGTTTTTCTCTTGGTAATCTGTCTTTCATTACAAGGGCCTCCGCTAGAAACTCAGAAGGGTAGAGGAACACTATTTTTCTTCCTCCATAATTCTATCTTGGGAAATCAAGTCCCATGCTGAACAGTGAGTTTGGTTCAAGTGCCAAGCAGTCCTGGCTGAGGGAGGGAAGCTTCTAGGGGGAAATAAATGATATTGGCATCAAAGTAGGACAGAGGGCACACACATGGTTGCTGGTAGGAGTTTAAAATGATTCAACATTTTTGGAGGAGGATTTGGCAAAATCAATAGGAATGTTCAAGGTACATCCAAGAGTCTTCTTCTAGGAATCTCATCTGCTGAGATAAAGCACCAGTGCATAAGCCCTGGTCAGAACCCAGGATGTTACTGCAGGCTCCCCTTCCACAATAGGAAAACCTACTAACAACCTGCAATTTTAAGACAATGTGGCATTTATACTAATAAAAAAGTAATATGCTAATTATACAGAACATCTTCTAGATGACCTTCTGGACAAAGTCATGGTGGCAGGGCTGAGGCAGAGGCAGTTACAGGTTATCAAGCAGGCAGAGAGCATTTAGGAGGATCAGGCCGGGAGGGGAGAGCAGCAGGCAGGTGAGCGGTTAGGAGCCAGCAGCCCCGAGGGTTCCCCAATTGGAGAGGGTGTAGACCAGGCTGAGGGACCCCCCCCCACAAATGCACAAATTTTTGTGCACCGGGCCCCTAGTTATTCTATTAACAGAAACTTGACCAGTGTAGTGGCAGGTTGAAAAAATACTAGTTGCAAAGTATGTGCAAGCACATAATATATGGTTATTGTTTAATGCATAACATTATAATAACTCATCACTTTGGACGATTAGTATTATAATGGTACTAGGGGCCCAGTGCCCCAAAATTTGTGCACTCGGGGAGTCCCTCAGCCCAGCCTGCCCTTTCACACTCTGGGACCCCTTAGGGGGTGTCCACCTGTTTGCATGTCTGGCCAGCCTGGGTGAGGTGCTGATGGCTGTTTGCAGGATGGTCAAGCCCCCCAGTGTGGACCCTCACCCCAATGGAGTGTGGCAAGCCTGGGTGATGGGCTGAGGGCCATTTTTAGGCTGCCCACAGTCCTTCAGGATTCAAGTCCCTAATGGGGTGCCTGGGCAGCCTAGGTGAGGGGTGAGGGTTGTTTTCAGGTTTTCAGGCTGCCCACAGCTCCCAGCGAGGCTGGCTGGAATCAGGTTCTGGGGTTTATTTATCTTCTATAATTGAAACACTGCTGCTTTGAGCCGAGGCCTAGGCAGGTAAGGAAGCCTCCTATTTGTTTCAGCTTCATGGCTTCTATAGTTGAAACATTCTTACCGTGAGCAGAGGCTCAGCCAGTCTAGGCAGGCAGTTTTGATGGAAGCCTGCTATTTACTCTAGCTCCATGGCTGCCAGCCTCCATCTTGGCTGGGTTAATTTGCATACAGACCCTCTGATTGGCTGGTGGGTGTGGCTTGGCTGGTGGGTGAGGCTTAAGCATCCCAGAGAGATGGTTAATTTTCATATTGCTCTTTTATTAGAGTAGATGTCAGATACATGCAGTGATGTAAATAAAGAGCATGAATGGTTACATTAGAACAGGAATGAGTAGATAAGTTTCTTGAACAGAGCTATCCACTTCTTACAGAGAAGGCCAGAAATAAGGAATGCACCAAGAGATGGAAGATTAGATAGAAATAATGTAGGAAAATAATTGGACAAAAATAGTAAGTTTCAAATGAAGAAAATGTATGATAGAAAGTTGAATTTTTAGATGGCTTACATAAAATAATGGAGAGGATGTATTATATGCCGTTATTAGGGATCTTTTCATTAAATTCCAAGCGGAAGCTTTTTATGGCATTGCTTTATGTCTTGAATTGGATCTATTTAAATGGATATCATATTATTTGATACTATTTTGATTACTTGTATTTAAAAGCAGTTTTAGCTTCATTTGATAATGTATCTATCTTCTTTTGAAAAAAAAAAAAAAAAGCCAGACCAAGGAAGGAATCTCTTAACTTCATATCAAAATTTACCGATGAGACCCAGTTTGGCTAACATAAGCTAGATGTTTAGTTGCACTCATTTAGCTGGACCACTGAGGTTCAATCTTACTTTTAGAACATTTCTTCCAATAACCCCTAAGTATGAACATGAAATTTGAGTTTGGTGCTCTATTTATGGAAAAATGTGGAAGGAAGACATTCCAATTGATATTCACTGCTAAGCTCAGAAAGTGTCAAGAAAAACCCCCGATAATTTTAGGGGGTTGTTATTTCATATTCATGTATCCATTCACTCAATAATTAATTAATCAATCCTCCTACCCATCTATCCATTCATTCATTTACTCTCAAACTATATTTGATAGCTAATACTGTCATGAATGCTATCTGTAATCATGAAAACATAGCCCAGTCATTTAGAAGGTTACAGACTGGAAGAGGGTGCGAGGCTCTTGATACAAGTTAGGAAGTGCTATAATAAATTCTTGGTATATGGGCTTAGAGCCATGGGAGCAAGGAGGAAAGCTTATTAACTTTTACCAATAAAGTCTACATAGGGATAATATTTGAGCTGAGCCTTAGTGATATATAAGAGTTTCAAATAAAAGAATGGAGAAAAAATAACATTGCAAAGATTATAAAGAAATTGCTTTATGATAATAGAAAATAAATAAAAACTAATTTTAATGAGGTAGAAGATATGGTAGGAGACAAATAAAGAGAGGTAGATTGGTTCCAAATTATGCAGGCCTTAGTATAACTTGTTAAGTGTTGGAATGTATCAAGGATGAAAAAAGTCTTTAAGAATCGGAGGGATTTGATTAGATTAGTGTTTAGAAAGAAAAATCTGATAGTGTTCAGGGTGCATGGTAGTGAGGTGGAATGGAAGTAGGGAAATCAAATAGATGGCTCCTATAAAAACTGAGGTAACAAATGTAAGACTCTGGAATAAGGAAAATGTAGTATTTAATTTATCCTGGTAATGAGGTTTTTTACTTGGAGTAAAATAAAGAACCAGGAACAGAATAGAACTCTGTGACTGATGAGATGTTTTCCTTCATAGTGGCCTAATTCATTAATTGTTCTCTGGAAGATATTTAATTAAATAGTTGTAGGTATCTTTGTAAAGGATGTGGAACAACCAATTAAAATTTTCATTGTGGCCTTTCAGAATTAATTAACCATTAAATGCCACAGACTAACCTATATCACAGATATTTAGGTATAAGAAAGAAAAATAATGTTTAGACCTGTGCAAGTCATAGTACCTAGCCTATACTTATATCTCATAAGGAAAACAAAAGGGAGTCTGAGATACTCAATAGACTAGCGCTTTTCAAAAACACTTCCATGTGGTGGTGAAATGTTCTGTGCATTTGCTGTCTAGCTATATGAGGCTATTGAACCTTTGAAAGGTACCAGATAAAACTAAGACACTGACTTTTTAGTGATGTAAAATTTATTTAATAGCAACTAATTTAAATATAAATTTAAATAATCACGTGTAGTTAACAACTACCATGTGGGAGAGTACAACCATGGATCATGAGGAAAATGCAGATTCAACTAGACAATCTTGCAATGTATAGCTACAAAGAAGGCAGTAAGAGGCAGGGGAGGAAGAATAGGGTGCAGACAGGGTGGGATTTTATTCTGAACACAGCTGGTTAATAACCTGTGACACCTTGGAGATACCACTTCATACATGGACCCTGGTTCCCTCACATCTACTATGAAGCGGTTGGCCATTTAAGCTTTATGTTTTTATAAAAGTAAAAGTGATTTGTCACAGTTCAACAAAATGAGAGCACTGAAGAAAATGGCTTATTCTCCTTATAGTTTCATGAATTTTCATTATGAAATTATTACATTCTTATTATAAAATTTTGCGGAATGTGAATTTCTTTATCTTTTTAAAATTTTTATCTTTATTGTTAAGAATATTACAGATGTCCTCTATGATTGTTGTTTGTTTGTTTGTTTTTCTCCATCCTATACCCGTATATCCCAGGTCTTCACCACACTATTGTCTGTGTCCATGGGCTGTGCAATATTTATATAAGTTCCTCTACTAATATCTCCCCACCAACCCATCTATCCCCATCTACCCTCTGAAATTCATCATTCTATTCCATGCTTCTATGTCTCTGAATCTATTTTGTTCATCAGTTTACTTTGTTCATTAGATTCCACAAGTGAGTGAGAATATGTGATATTTATCTTTCTCTGACTGAATTATTTCACTTAGCATAATACTCTTCAGGTCCGTCGATGCTGTCTCAAAGGGTAAGAGACCCTTCTTTTTCACTGCTGCATAGTATTCCATGTTGTAAATATATAACCATTTTTTAATCAACTCATCTACTGATGGGCACTTGGGCTGTTTACACATCTTCGCTATGGTAAATTGTGCTTCTATGAACATAGGGGTGCATGCATTCTTTCTGATTGATGTTTTGGATTTCTTAGGATATAATCCTAGATGGATGTGAATTTCAGATATGAACGTCAATTGTGTATATTTTGGGTAGGCTGAAAATGGGAAGGCGAACGTGTCCATTTGCTGAAAGCTATTTATTTCAAACTAGTAATGTAGATATACCTTACTTTGAAATGGTCTTTTTTGCCTTCCTTTTATTATCTGCAATCTTCTGTGATAGACATTCTCTGAGATGACTTCTAGTGATCCCCCATTTATGCAATTTATACCTTTGTTTTGTTTTGGTCTGTGTGTGAACACAGCAGTTATGATGAAAAGGCGCTTCTTCTGAGATCAGGGTGTAAATGACTGAGGCTTTCATTACTCCATGTTGGGCTCTTTTTCTCTTATTATTAGACCTTTTGATAAGTCCACTTGATGGCATACAGACATCCAGCCTAGAGCTAGTAAGTAAAGAGACTCCAGGTAACAGCCATGTGTCTCCTTGGAAGTGAGTCATCCAACCTCAGTCCAAGCTGCAAACGATGCAGCTTTATAGCTATCTAATGAGACACCCTGAGCCAGAATCACTCAGCTAAGCAGCTCCCAAATTTGATCCTCAGAAATCAGGA
>PVJC01052237.1:0-11208 GCA_004026665.1 Murina feae
AGATGCGGCTGGGGGCAGGTCCCCAGTGGCCACACACACACACACACACACACAGAAGGGGCCTGGCAGACTGGGGCCATCATAGGATATCCACTGAGGGGTCCCAGACTGTGAGAGGGCACAGGCCAGGCTGAGGGACTCCCTCCACCCCGAGTGCACAAATTTTTGTGCACCGGGCCCCTAGTCTGTAAATATTCTCAGTTTTCCTGAATATATTTAGGTCTAGGTAATTCAAACTGAGACATTAAACTTATTAAAGTGCAATGCTTTTCATGTTAAATTTAGGCCATGACCAAATCACCAATCTTGCTAATTAGATTTTCTGTGGTTTTATTGAGCTAGAGAGTTTAAATATTAGTACTAACTAAATTGTCAGAATTCGTTCCCTTTTAAACAATTTTATTGATGTGAGAAATTTCTATCTGAACAAAAAATTAGTTTTGAAAATCCCCTTTTTATGTTTTCCCATCAAATAAAAATCACATGTCTCCTCTTCAGGCAGAAGTAACTGAAGTGGCCTCTCAAGTCATCTGATCTCCAAGTTTACTTAAGCAGAGATATGGGCTTTTCCTGGAACTGTGTCTGTGTGTTGGCTTGTCTATGTCAATGGAAGGAAGGCATAGGAGAGGGATTGTCCCAAGCTGTTCCAAGTCAACCACTGGTTCTGGCTCAGGACTTTATCAACACCTTGCTGCCTTTCTGACTGGCAACAGAAGAGAAATAGGCCATCCACAGCCATGGCTTCCATTCTACCTGCCAATGCTGTCATGTTTGTCATTAAGTCCTGAGAAGCTATTGCCCAAGTGCAGTTGACCAGCTTCAGCTGAGTGTGACAGATATTTTAGAAATTCTACATTTCTTTTAAGATTTTCTGTTTCCCAGCTGGTGTGGCTCAGTGGTTGAGCACTGACCTATGAACCAGGAGATCACGGTTCAATTCCAGGTCAGGGCATATGCCCGGGATGCAGGCTCAATGCCCAGTGTGGGGCCTGCAGGAGGCAGCCCATCAATGATTCTCTCTCATCATTGATGTTTATGTCTCTCTCCCTCTCCTTTCCTCTCTGAAATCAATAAAAAATATATTTTAAAAAAAGATTTGCTGGGAAAGTAAAACACTCCCCCTATCATTTTATTTTGGTAACATGGAGGTGGGGAGAAAACTTACACTACCCTCATAGTTTCTTTTGGCTGGTTTAATAATAAAGTCTACATGAGACAGTTTAGATTAACAAGAGAGAGAAAATAACCAAATTTAGTTATATGTATGGGAACCCATATACATGAGAGAGTCAGAGACCCCACATACATAAAAGGTTCATAAACAGGGAAAATGAGGTATATATGACATTTTCAGCTAAGGATAAGGTAAGATATCTTGGGACTTCCAAGAGGAGGAAGGTCATTTGCAAAACAGTAAGAAGAACAAAAGTTTAGTCATTAGAAGTTTGCCCTGCCCTATAGATAGATCATAAAATGTTATTTCTGGCCCTCGTTTAGTTGGTTGGAATGTCATCCTGTACACCAAATAAGGTTGCAGATTCAATTCCCAGCCAGAGCACATAATCTAGGTTGTGGGTTTGATCCCCATTTGGAGCACATATGGAAGGATCTAGCAATGTTTCTTTCCTTCTCTCTCTCTTTCTCTCTCTCTCTCCCTCTCCCTTCCTCTCTCTCTAAAAATCAATAAAAACATATCCTCGGGTGAGGATAAAAAAAAAAAAACATTATTTCTGGTGGTAACTCTTATTATGGGCAAGGCCCTTCATTTAAATTCTTCTAGGTAGTTAAGGAGGAATGTGGCAGAAGTTTCTCTTGAGCCTGCAGGGTCTCTGTTGCCTTTAGCTCCAAATAATCTGCATACTGCTGAGGCACATCTTGGGGGTGACTTGTTCTAAACTCCCACAATAATATGTTCTGTTTGGATAAGAAAACAAACTATTTGTAAACTACCAATGAGTAATTTAGTAACTCTTTATAAATGATGGCTCCTACAACTCAGTGATATCACACAGTATACACATCTGGAGCAGGATACATTTAAATGGACTCAAAATAAGTGGCATATAATTTAACCCTGGCTTTATTTTTGTGCTGCTAAATACCAGACCTTGAAAAATTGCATAAATCATTAGTCAGAAGAGGTATTTCTCTCTAGACAATTATTAAAACAATTTTCAGAGAGGCATGAAAGCATATGTTGTTTTCATAATATCCCAAGAAGGAGAGCTAGAATCATACTGAGAAGAGTGGAATCAGAGCAATGAAAAGTTGGGCTGGGCTGAACATACTAGTAGTCAACAAATGTAAGGCAGGATATAATGCTCCCCAAAAAAGGAAAGGCATGGTAATGTTAGAGGCTCTGAGGTTGGAGTAAGTCATATTCTGATCTCCCTTATATTTCCCATGCAAATCCAGGTTAAAATGACCAGTTAAATATCAAGGCCAATGCAAGGTAAAGGTTATATCACCATCTTTACCCTGTAGAAATGTAGAGGGGGACAGTGATGACTAGTAGTATAACGGATGGGGGTTGAAGAGCTTAGGAATCTGCATCTGTCACAAGCACTCCCAGATGATCCAGAGGGAGGGGTTCCACAGATCATTCTTTAATTAGCACTGCCTCAGAGAATACTAAAACCATCATAATCAAAGAATCCTAGAGCTAAAAGGCCCCCAGAGACCATCAAATCACTTCCAGCAGTCAGCACCAGACAAAAAAAATGGTGTGGGCCACTTTTGGGAGGTAGTAAACAGCCTATCACTGAAGGTACTCCAGTAGAAACTCAATAACTATTTAGCAAGATTATTTGTAGTGGAATTTCAAATACCACATGGGGAAGTTATTCTGGGTGATCTTTAGGATAGTTTTAAGTCTGAGATTGTGTTATCTCTAGTTCTGGGAAAAGACAGAAATCCCATTCTCAGAAGTAGAAATACTAAGATATGTTCCAGCTTATCAGATCATGGGGGTGATGTTTAGAAAAAATTAAATACAAAATGAAATAAAGTCAAATGTTCTGAGAAACAAAATTATGTACTGATGTCCATGGAGAGAAAAGGTCTAGAGGGAAGATATTGCTTGTTCTAATTTGAAGGAGCAAGAGAAGAGAAGCGACTATGAAAGAGTTTTTATGACCTGTATCTGACAAGCTAAGAGCTTGATACTAGTCTTTTCCTGATTTCATTATGGGACAGAGGTTAGAAAACAGGAGGGCAGTATCAACAAAACAAAGAAAACCTACTCAAAGAGAGAAGATATTAGCCAATATAGATCTGATAAGGGGTTATTATCCAAAATTTATAAAGAGCTCATGCAACTAAACAACAACAAAAAACAATTCAGTTTAAAAAAGGACAAAGGACCTGAATAGACACTTCTGAATAGAGGTCATACAGATGGCCAACCGATATTAAAAAAAAAAAAAAGATGCTCAGTCACTAATCATCAGAGAAGTACAAATTAAAACCACAGTGAAATATCACCTCATACCTGTAAGAATGGTTATCATCAATAAATCAGCAAGTGTTTCCAAGGATGTGAAGAAAAGGAAATCCTCGTGCACTGTTGGTGGGATTGCAGATGGGTGCAATCACTGTGGAAAACAGTATGGCATTACCTCCAATTATTAAAAATAGAACTGCTTTATGACCCAATTATCCCACTTTTGGGTATATAGTTAAATAAATCCAAATTTCTAATTTTAAAGAATATATTCACCCCTATGTTCATTGCGACATAATTTACAATAGCCATGATAATGAAACAACCTAAGTGCTCATCATTAGACAAGTGGATAAAAAAGGGGTGATACATATAAGCAATGGAATATTAGTCACAAACATGAATGAAATCTTAACCTTTGCAACAGCATGAATGGACATAGAGGGTATTATGCTAAGTGAATTAAGTTAGAGAAAGACAAATACAATATAATTTCACTTATGTATGAAATCTAAAGAGTAATATTAACAAACACTCATAGATACAGAAAATAGACTAATGGTTGCCAGAGGGGACAGAGTTGAGGGACTGGGTGAAAAAAGTGAAGGGATTGAGAAGTACAAATTGATAGTTACAAAATAGCCATGGGGATGGAAAGTACAGCATAGGGAATACAGTAGATAATAACTATACATGGTGCCAGGTTAGTACTAAAAATACTGGGGGAACACTTTGTAAAGTATGATTGTCTAACCACTGTGATGTACATTTGAAACAATATTACAAAATAATATTGAATGTAGACTGTAATTAAATATTTTTAATTATTTAAAAAGAAAACAGGTAGGCAATAAGATGGAGAATGAGCAGGAATGGAAGCCTAAAGGAATAACACCAGATCAAAAAGTGAATCACTAATGAAGATATTCCATATACAGTATTCATTGGAAAAGGGGCTGTAGCCCAATGCCAAAATTGAATAATTCAGACAATTAAATGTGTATAAGAACAGCTCTAATTCAGGGCAAGATTCGCAGGGTCTATGATAATTGTATATTACCTTTTGCAATAGCATGAATGGACGTAACAGTCATTAAACACTTTCTAGTGCCCACAGTAGTGAAAAGAAGGAAAGATATTGGAAACCAGCATTTGTGTAGCACTCTATATTCTGGGACTTCTACTTCGATCTGCCATTTAATCCTTACGACAGCTCTATGAGATGGGTAGTATTCTTTATGCCCTTTTTTATACATAAGAATACTGTTTCAGAGACATAACAATTAATGGAAGAATTCTAAGCTATGACTGATTGTAAACTCCATGCTTCTGCCACCACTTCAGTGTCTCTCACATTTAATATGCAACTTAAAATTATCTGAAGAGCTTTTAAAAATTACCACTTCCCAGGCCCCACTCCCAGAGATTCTGATTCAACTTTTTAGTTTGTAGAGGGTGGAAATGAGCATCAATATATTTTTCATAACACAACTAGAGGAAAAGCACAAAACAAACATATAGTACAGTTGTGTCAATCAGTGGTCCATTTCTTTTTCTTTCTTTCTTTTTTACTGCATCGTATTTTGATTGTATGGACATACCACAATACTTTTAACCCTTCACTAATTGATGCACATTTGGGTGTTTTCCAGTTTGGAGCAAATATGAATAAAGTTGCTAAGAATGGTCTCATATATACCTGTTGATAAACATAAACCCTTATTAGCTGGCTTTAAACCATACATTATCCAGCAGAGCAATACTGCCCTCAGGAGGATAAAATCGGTTCTTGGAAAAGTGAAAAAAATCTGGTAACAGTGGTTCATGGCCCTCCAAAAGGCCCTAATACATAAACCGATCTATACTGTCTTTGGCATATTAGAATTTCGTGGAAAGGTGGGCATGATAAATAACAAAATATCTTAAAAGCCTCCGGAAGAGTGTGTAGTAATGAAAAGAAAATGTTGGGAAATATCACTTTATATTTAGGAGTAAAATTGTAATATATGTGTATATTCAACTTTATATAAACTACCAAAGAGTTTTCCAGAATGGTTATATTTTAAAAGCACTAGATGTAACTCTAATGCATATCCAGGGTTGAAAACAATAGCACTCCACCATGACTTTCACAGTAGGCAGAACAGTGTCATCAGTTCAAATATATGGGTTGACAAGGTCCTGTCTCCCTGCCTCCCATCTTCCTTGATCATCACCACAATCCCTAACCGGCAGCCTTTCCCCCAGATTCTGGAACTAATTGTATCAAGAAAGATATAAAGAGCTCTAGGTGATTTTGTCAATAAATAAATGTCAAGTCATCCTAACTCTGAATCTCTGCCCAAGTGATTAACAGCTACACTAAGATCTGTATTTTTCTTTGTCCACCATTTGGGATAGATTTTGCTGAATCCAAACTTTCCATGTAAATAGCCTGCCTTGACTAAACCTATATGTCACTGCTGATTCTGAATATCACACTCCTAAAAACTTAGCTACGGAAAGAACAGGAGAAAAACATTCTTTTAAAGTTATATTCTGGTTCCAGTCAAGATAATAAAGTAGGTAATTGTGGTACTCGAATCCTCCCACAACCACATCAAAATTACAGAATAACCATCATTCAGAATCTTCTGAAATCTAGCTAAACAGAACTCCTACAACTATAATTTTAAAGAAGAAGCCACATCAAGACTGATAGGAACAGAGATGTGAAATGGGCTGGTCCCACACGCACTGACAGAAAAAAGTCAGGAGGGCTATCTCAGATGCAGAGGGCTCCCTTGAGGAGTGAGGGAGCCCAGGCCCATACCTCCCACATTCTATGATACCAGGGCTAGGAAGAAAAGTCCCCATAACTTCTGGATGTGAAAACCAATAGGAATTGTGGCCAAGTGAGATGGAGGGATGCTAAAGTCCCAGGTGTTCCTATTAAAGGGACCACACACAGGCTATAAGTTCCAGCATTGGGGCACCAGGAATATAGAGCAGAACTAAGATGTCTGGTATAGGGATAAGAGCTGGAAGGGCAACTTTCTCTCAGAAAGAAGTGTTGACAGAGGCCATTCTTCCTTTGCTGAGTCCTCCCACAACAATAGAAGGTGGGTGCTATATCTGAGTCTCTATAAACCTGGCTAACACTGTTCACCCCACCTTTGTGATTCCCTGAGACTCCATATCACCCAATTTGTAGACCAACCCAAGTCATTTCCATTGACTTTTCCATACAAACAGCCTGTCTTGGCTCATGCTTCTGGCAGAAGTATGTGGTCCAGGAATGGCACTAGCAGCAGCTTTGGTTCAAAGTGTAACCTCTCCTAGGCACCTCCAAGCCCAGCACAAGTAGACACCATCTACACATTGCTTTGTAGCTCATGGTGGGCAGAGAACAGGTGGCAGTTAACTTTGGCCTCCACCTCCTGAGAGACCTTAGAGCCAGAACCTGATGGACAGCTTCAGACCATGTTGAAGCACCACTGAAACACCTCCACAAGCAACACATGCAAGGGTCAGACTCAGCGGGCACCAGAGCCCCACTGAAGTAACTCCTTCTTCATGGGGTCAGCTCCTCCACAGCTAATCCTCCACGTTGGTAACAGACAGTCCTTGCAGACACTTGCCCAGGAGGTAAATCCCTCCTATTGAGGTGCCAACAGCAATCAAGTTCAACTACAACAGGAGGGTATACATAGCCCACATGGGGTGGGGGGCTATCTGCAGTGCCCAACTCAGGTGTCAGGAAGGCTGTGCCCCTGGACCCTACAGGACACCTACTACATAAGGCCACTCTACCAAGCCTGGGAAATGTAGAAGTTCTACCTAATACATACCACAGGGAGGCGACCAAGATGAGGAGACAAAGGAACATGTCCCAAACAAAAGGACAGAACAAAATTTTAGAAAAAGAAATAAAGAAAATGGAGACAAGCAATCTACCAGATATAGAGTTTAAAACACTGGTTATAAGGATAGATGTTCAATGAACCTAGGGGAAGAGTAGATGAACTTAGTGAGAGGTTCAACAAAGACATCTACTCTAATAAAAGAGTAATATGGAAATTAACCATCTCTCCGAAATGCCTAAGCCACGCCCACTACCCAAGCCATGCCCACCAGCCAATCTGAGTGGCTGTATGCAAATTAACCCAGCCAAGATGGAGGCCAGCAGCCACAGAGCGAGCAGTGGTGGGGGTGGAGCAAGCAGCTGCAGGGGCTGGGCGGGTGGTAGTAGGGGCACTGCCAGCAGGCAGGCTCCAGCAGCAGGGCCATCTCCAGTCGCCTGCCACCATCCGGATCCCAAGCAGGCACCCGAGGGAAGGCCCCAGCAGCAGGGCTGCCTCCCGGTTGCCTGCCACCATCAGGATCATGAATAGGCACCTGCGGGAAGGTTCCGGAAGCAGAGCTACCTCTAGATCACCTGCCGCCATCCAGATCGTAAGCAGGCATCGCCAGCAGGCAGGCTCCAGCAGCAGGGCTGCCTCCAGTTGCCTGCCACCATCTGGATGGCAAGCAGGCACCCAAGGGAAGGCTCCAGCAGCAGGGCTGCCTCCAGTTGCCTGCCACCATCTGGATGGCAAGCAGGCACCCAAGGGAAGGCCCCAGCATCAGGGCTAACTCCAGGTCTCCTGTGGCCATCTGGATTGCAAGCAGGCACCACCAGCAGGCAGACTCTAGCAGCAGAGCCGCCTCCCGGTCACCTGCGGCCATCTGAATTGTGAGCAGGCACTGCCAGCAGGCAGGCCCCCATCAGACAGGCACACACACGTGGTGCCTGCTCAGAGCCTCCTACACAACTGGGGTCAGGCCCAGGTGGGAACACACACACACTCATACACACGGGGTGCCTGCTCCCAGCCTCCGACGTGACTGGGGGCAGGCCCCCAGCAGGACATACACACACACACTCACACACACACGCATGGCGCCTGCTCTGAGCCTGTGCTGCCAGACTGTGGCCATCAGTAGGACATCCACTGAGGGGTCCCGGACTGTGATAAGAGACAGGCTGGGCTGAGGGACCCCGCCCCCCATGCACGAATCTTCATGCACCAGGCCCCTAGTAGAAAACATAAAAGAAGAGATAGAAAACATAAAACATAATCATTCAGAAATGAAGAATACACTAATTGAAATTAAGAATATGTTAAAGGGAATCAATGATGGAATAGATGAAACAGATGATTATATCAGAGATTGGTAAGTGAAGCATAAAATACCCAATGAAAATAGCAAAAAGGAAAAAGAATTTTTAAAAATGAGGATAGCATAAGGAGCCTCTAGGACAGTGGTTCTCAACCTGTGGGTCGCGACCACTTTGGCAGTTGAACAACCCTTTCACAGCAGTCACCTAAGACCATCCAGCATATCAGATATTTACATTATGATTCATAACAGTAGCAACATAACAGTTATGAAGTAGCAACGAAAATAATTTTATGGTTGGGTCACAACATGAGGAACTGTATTTAAAGGGCCAGAAGGTTGAGAACTGCTGCTCTAGGACAATGTCAAGCATACCAACATTTGCATTATGAGGATTCCAGAAGAAGAGAGAGAGCAAGAGATTGAAAACCTATGTGAAATGGAGGGGATAGGGGGTGACATGAAGATAAGGACACATATATAATAACTTAATCAATAAAAAAATTTAAAAAAAGGAAAAAGAAAACCTATGTAAAAAAATAATGATAGAAAACTTCCCTGACTTGGGGAAGGAAATAGACATACAAGTCCAGGAAGTGCAGAGTCTCAAACACAATGAACCTAAAGAGGTACATGCCAAGACATGTCATAATTAACATCCCAAAAGTTAAAGATAAAGAGAGAATCTTAAAAGCAGTAAGAGTAAAGCACTTAGTTATCTACAATGAAACTCCCATAAAACTGTCAGCTGATTTCTCACAGAAACTTTGCAAGCCTGAAGAGAAACATCCATCAGACTGTCAAACCTCAGAGGGAAAGTAGGGGGAGAGATCAACCAAAGGACTAGTATGCATTCATATAAACCTAACCAATGGACACAGACAACAGGGAGGTGAGGGCATGAGTGGGGAGGGGGAGGCAATGGGGCGATAAAAACATATGTAATACCTTAACCAATAAAGAAAAAAAACTAAAAAAATGTGATGAAAAACAAGGACCTATAACCGAGCAAAGCTATCATTTAGAATCAAAGGACATATAAAGAGCTTCCCAGACAACCAAAAGTTAAAGAAGTTCATCACCATCAAACCAGTATTACATGAAATATTAAAGGGCCTTCTTGAAGAAGGAGAAGGAGATGGTGGTGGAGAAGAAGGAGGACAAAAATCTAACCAAATAAAAGCATAACATTAAAATGGACCGTTTCTTTGGGACACCTAAGCCATGCCCACCAGTCAATCAGAGCGATTGTATGTAAATTAGCCCAGGCAAGATGGCAGAGGCCATAGTCCTGGGGTCCAGCAGGGCAAACGGGAGACCTCTGCTTCAGGATCCAAGCCACAGCCGCTGGGCAGGAGGAGCAAGCTGGCCCATGGCCACAGCCGCAGGGTGGGAGGAGGGAGCCAGCTGGTGGCAGTGGTCTGGATGGGGGGTGGGAGGAGCAAGCTGAGCCTAGGCTGCGGCCTGGAAAGTGATCGATGGCAGGGGCACACACCTGGAGGCTTAAGCCTGCAATGGATTCCAGGCTGATTCCAGGCAGAAGCTGAGGGGTGGGAAAAGTGAGCCCACACTGCTGTCCAGGGGAGACAGAAGCTGTGCCATTGGCGGTCCCTGAATAGAGGGGTGGATGGTCCAGAGGTGGAGGTGCTCCTGCTTTGTAGCTGCAGTGCTGGGGCTGCATGGGCAGCTGCCACCTGGCTGGGGCTGAGCCCTGAGCTGGGGGTTAATGCCCCCTCACCATGGAAGCTTTAATGAGGGAAGGAGGGCTGCTCCCTCTCTCACACACACACTGCCTCCTGGGCCCACTCTCTCACTGGCTCCATTTTCTCTGTCACAGGGTCAGGGGTCTCCTGTGAGAGGCTCGTCTCCCTTCAAGCTGGGGTGAACCCATGGGAGCCAGGAAACGAAGAGATGGGTGGGGGCAGATGGAGGGAGCAGCAGCCAGGGAGAGTTTGGGGGGAAGTACCCAGGTGGGGGAGGAGTGGAATAGGATGGAGGGAAGAACTTTATAAAAGAGTCCGTAGACAGCAGAGTTAAAAAAAGAGGATGTGGAGACAGCAAGATGGCGGCATAAGGTAAACACCGTAAATGCAGCCGTGAACAACTATTTCATAATATCCATGAAAAGAAAACACGGACACCACTCACAACCACAGGAAGGCTGGCTGAGTGAAAACCCTACAACTAGAAAGAATCTGAGACTCGGAGGAGCGGCGGAAGCAAAGTACAGAGGTACAGAGGCGTGGGCACAGGGCTCGGGGAGAGGGTTGGCGCCAGAGGACGTGATTCTTTTCCAAAATGGAGAGAGCCACAAGTTCCCAGCGACTCTGAACTCCAGTTCCAAGCGAGTTTCTGAGGGCCCAGACACCCGGAGAAGGGGGACTGACTGGCACTGGGAGGAAATCCAAAGCGGGTTTCTCTCAGCGTTGCTTGCAGCAATTACCGTGGGACACAGAGACCCCGTGTCTCTTAGCGCAGGGCTGAGAAGCGCCATAGCTATTTGCTCCGCCCTGCCTTGCAAACTCCCTGAGGCCCCACCCTTCCCAAGCTGTGTTAGAGGCTTTACCATATAAAAGGCTGAGTAGCCTAAGGCAAAGGCTAAATCAACACCTCCTTAAAGATAC
>PVJC01052238.1:0-11208 GCA_004026665.1 Murina feae
TGGCTGTTGGCCTCCATCTTGGCTGGGTTAATTTGCATACAGCCACTCTGATTGGCTGATGGTAACAGTCACATTTGCATGTTTCTCTTTTATTATAGAAGATAGTTCCAGTCCCCAAGAACTTAGTCCAAACTTGTGTGTGTGTTGAAGGAGGTGCTCTTGAGTCCAGATCATTAAGCAGCACTGGAGAACACTAAATGAGAGCCCAGATCATTAAGCAGCACTGGAGAACACTAAATGAGAGTAAAATTCTAGAGTAATTGGTCTAGAGTTCTGGCTCTTGATTTTTCTTTTAAAAACATCTTCCAGGTTAGAGTTTCTTTGAGGAGTCTAGTGACACCACCAACTTTTCTATTCACTTATTTTTCTCTCTCTCAATTTGCCTCATGTGTCACAGCATCAGTATTTATAAAAAAGTGTTTGTAGTTTTTATCCAAAAATAATAAGAAAAAAGGACATAAGCATTCAGAAAAACAACAGAGCATTTACAAAAAGAGGTGTGAGATTAATTAATCATCACTCTTTAGTTGTGAAATTAAGTGACTTCTATGTTTCTCTTTCAAAATGGACTAAAGAGCCTGCCTAGGCACCAGGAGGACATCCTCTCAAGCTGTTCTCAGAACTGAGTCATACCAGTTTTGAAGAGAGGGACCTTTCATTCTCCCATTGTAAAAATTTTAAAATGCTACTAGAACTATTAGTGTAAACAAACCCATGTGAACCAAAGTGGTAAGCAGAATTTCAACTTTTGAGTATTCTCTCTTCCGTATAATAGAATATCCTTGTACCACAAAAGTAGTCTACTCAGAAAGCCAACATTTTCTAGATAAGCAATTCCATATGTAGTACAGAAAATTCTCAACCTCTCTCCTAAAACATGATGCTATATTTCTCTTCTGATTTACCAAAATGTTATGGTTGTATTCATGAGACCAAAGTAACTGGCAATTTGCATGACAAAGTCAAACTCTAGTGCCTTAGGCTTTATGTAATTATCTAGGCTCTCATCAAACAACAATTGATTTTTTTAAACATTAGAATTCAGTCAAATTACAGTTTATTTGGTGAATAACTTAAATGAAGTCCATCAAACAGCTGTTGAGTAATTAGAAACTAACAAGTTATTTTCAGAAAAATTCTCAATTATACCAAGTTTGTCATATGTTTTTAAAGTAACTGACTTATGTCTGGACAGTGATCATGCTTTCCTCTAGGTACAATGTTCTTTCATCTAAAAATGGTAAAAATAAAAAGTACAAAAAACAAGCTATGATAGATACTTTCAGCAAATACTATAAAGACTTCATTTGTTTGTTATATTGCATCAGTATATTTTACTTTTAAAAACTTACTAAGATCTTCAGTGGTTAAATGCATAAGAGCCATAAATACATAGTGCACAGGAAAGGAAATAGCACTAGCACACACATGTAGGAAAATATTCAGCCTCACTATAAGCAAGAAGTGCAAACTAAAAGAAGATACCTTTAATTATTTCAAATAGACATTAAAAAAATATGCAAAGTTGCTAAGAGTACAGTGAGAGAAGATTGTTTCCACATATTGTCATGGCAGTGTAAACCTATCCCAAAGCCCCCAAATGTTCAAACCTATTGGCTCATTAATTCAACTTTTTGGAGTCCATCCTAAAGAAATAATAAAATATTGAAGGTGTTCATGTTATATTCATATTGATATGGAATTTTTGGACTGGAACCCAGATTCTTTGTCTGGAGTTGAAGAATGAATTCATGGACAGAGGGTAGTATAGCAAAGGTGGAGATTTGTTAAAGAACAAGTACAGATTCCCATGTGGGGAGTGGGAAAGAGTCCCACAGAATGGACTCCCACGTGGGGAGGGGGAATGAGTCCCACTGACTTCCTGTTTCCTTGGTTTATAATGTCTATAGTTCCTGTGTCCTGATATCCCCTCTGATTAGTCAACATTTCCTTTAAAATTGATTACTATTAGTGACTCCCAAACTCAAAGGTCAAACACCACATGGGACATGTGATGCCTCCCTCATAGTTCTTTTCTTTCTGGGCTTCCTTCCTTCTTCTTTATTTTGTAAATATATACCTTTTTGGCTACTCCCAGCTCCCTTATCTTATATAAATGCAACTGCTCCCTGCACCTGGCTTCCTTGTGTTATAGAGATGTACCTTCTCCTAATCTGTAGCCCTATGTTTTTTTCCATGGACCCCAATTCTAAAAAATTCCAAAACCTAACTATATCCCCCTAAAATCTTTGTTTTAATATTAGTTGAGTTTAAGACTTTAAATGGTAAGGGAAGAATAAAAATACCCAATAATAGGGAATGGGCATGTAAATTATAGTACATCCACTCTGCACTGTACTTAAAATCATGGTTATAGAAATAGTGTGGAAATATGCAGAAAACATCTACAATGAAGGAAGCCACACGACAAAAATGTATGTGTATATTATTGTTAGAAGGAAATGGACCAGAGTGACAGCAGTCACGTTTACAGGCTCCTAGGGCTATGGTGGAGATTTCTTCCTCTATTTTGTAAAGATTCAAGTGATTGTTATTTTTATAGTTTCTTCTCTTGCCCACAATAGCTTGCTACTTAAATGATGCCTTAAGTAAAACAAAGAAGGGTGAGAGAAGAATCAGCTAAGAGCTCACATTTCTTTTAAGGTCTTCCTAAATCCAGGGTTTTCTGAATCAATCAATCTGAATTCATGTCAAAGGTACTGTTGAGGAAAACTTATTGTAATATTTGCAAAGAGTTCTATCCTCTTTGGTAGGTATTTTCCTGGTACTTGATGGCATCCTTTCCTCTGTCTGTTGTGTTATGATTGTCTACTTTCCTTTGGGCAATGTCCTATGACCCTTTATTTTTTCCTGGAGTGGAGTGAGCCTTTTTGGTGAAGACCCAAACTAATAAATAGCTGCCATCAATGGGACAGGCCTGTCTGTGCTGAGAGTGAACCAGGAACATTTTCCATTTGGAGGAGCATCTATCATAATAAAAGCATAAAGTTTTAATTAGATAAGATAGCCAAACGACCTTTTGGACATCAATTCAGATATCCTTCCGGATGAAGCTGCAGTGGCAGGGGCCAAGGCTGAATGGTTAGGGGCGATCAGGCAGGCAGGCAGAGTAGTTAGGGACAATGAGGCAGGCAGGTGAGTGGTTAGGGGAAATCAGGTAGGCAGGCAAGTGGTTAGGAGCCAGTGGTCCTGGATTGCAAGAGGGTTTTTTGACTGCCAGTTTAGGCCTCAGGGGTCCCTATTGGGAGGGTGCAGGCCAGCCTGAAGGACCCTCCCTCCCATGCATGATTTTTGTGCCCTGGGCCTCTAGTTATATATGATTAAGATTGAGAGATGGAAAAAATTAAAGGATAGAGGAAGAGGAACAGAGGTTATTCCTAATGCTTTGATGCAATATATACACAGACCTGTGGATGGACTCAAAAGTAACATTTTAGTGAAGCTATCCTGTAATAGATTGGAATGTGTTTAACAATAATGGGAAGAAGAAGTGGAAAGGAAGTGAACGGACAGATGGGGAGGGGGAATGATAAATAATGTAAACTTGGCCTTGAATATACCCAATGTGTTTTGTTTTGTTTTGTCAACCTATACTTATTTCAATTTCATGTACAATTGTGGGATTTTAGAGCTGGAAAATCTCTTTGAGATAATATAATCTTCTTATTACATTTATAGAAATTAGAGGCCCTGAGAGATGGAACCTGATGTTCCTAAGACCATTAAGAGAGGGCCATTGCTAATATTCTCAGCCAGAAAAAGGAATTTGTAACAGAATGGATGGATCTGCAGGGGTCCTCAAACTTTTTAAACAGGGGGCCAGTTCACTGTCCCTCAGATCGTTGGAGGGATGAACTAAAGTTAAAAAAAAACTATGAACAAATTCCTATGCACACTGAACATATCTCATTTTGAAGTAAAATAACAAGGCGGCAAAAACACCTAGCAGGCCAGATAAATGTCCTCGGCAGGCCATTTGAGGACCCCTGATCTAGAGGGCATTATGCTAAGTGAAATAAGTCAGTAGGAGAAAAAAAATACCATATGATTTCACTTATATATGGAATCTAATTAACACTATAAACAAAGAAATAAAACAGAAACAGACTCATAGATACAGAGAATTAGATTAATGGTTCCCAGAGGATAGGAGGTTTGGAGGACTGGGTGAAAAAAAGTGAAAGGAAGAAGAAGTAGAGATTAGTAGTTACAAAATAGTCATGGGGGTGTAAAGCATAGTATAAGGAATATAGTCAATAATATTGTAATAACTATGTATGGTGTCAGGTGGGTACCAGAAATATTGGGAGGAACACTTTGTAAAGTATGTAAATGTATAACCAGCATGCTGTACACTTGAAACTAATCTATATTAATAAAAGGATAATATGCTAATTAGACCAGACTTCTTCCAAATGGAAGGACGTCCTTCTGGACAAAGCCACAGCTGCTGCAAGGGCCAAGGCCAGTGACGTGGGAGATGCAGCGCGGGCGGATCCAGTGCCACAGCCCCTTCCACAGAGGCACGGGTGCTATGCAGTCCTGGTCCCAGTGTTGTCCCTTCTGCAGAGGCAGCCACAGAGGCATTGATATGGGCCCAGTCCCAGCACCACACCTCCGCAGAGGCTGGATGGGGTGCAATCTGCTGTGCTTCAACCTCCCACAGCCCCAGCCCCAGCTGGCCTGGCCCCAGATTGCTCCTCACCCACCAGTGGGGGTGGGGGGGGGGCAGGGACAGCGCTAAGGAAGGAGGCCAAGGGCCTGCAGCCTCAGTGGTGGCCGTGAGGGCCAAGGGCCCTGGCAGTGGCAGCAGCAACTGGGTGATAGGGGCAGTGCTTTCTCCTGATAAGCCTGGTCACTTCCTGCAGAGGGAGGCCAGACTGCGGAAGGTCTAAGCCATCAGTAGGACATCCCCTGTGGAGTCCCAGACTGTGAGAGGGGGCAGGCTGGCTTGAGGGACCCACTCCCCCAGTGCACACATTTTTGTGCACCAGGCCTCTAGTATAAAATAATATTGAATATAAATTGTAATTGAAAAAATAAAAACTAAAAACATTTTTAAAAGTTTATCATTATCAAAGTATAGAGAAATTAGAAAATGTTTTGATGTGAATACACTGTATGTAGGACAGGCTTTTCTGTGAGTAGACCATGTCATTACCATAACTAAATAACATTTGCTTGTCAGTGAACCTCCAGTATGCCAGGTTGGGCACTAAATACAAAAAAAGACAATTAAGCAATATGAGCCTATATTTGACCTGAGAGTATTTGGAACAGCATCTTTTCAGATTTAGATTTGAGCTTAAACATTGTTAGATTTAAAATATTAATATTTTCCTTACTGTTTTCCCACTTTCTAATTTTCAAAAAGTGAACTATATGTGAGTGAATTCAAGCTCTGCCTCTAAAAATTTTGCTAAATAATTACAGTTTCATACTTTCATAGGACTGCAGAGGTGGATGTGCCGTCATATCATGGGCCTAAAGAGATCTGGGAGGTGGCCTCTGCCTTCTAGGTCTCCTGACACAAATTTAAAACATGAAATTGTGGTTGAGGGTATGGGAATAAGGAAGGATTATTTTTTTCTTGTTTTATACCAATATTGTGGTCTAAAGGAAGATTGCTTCCAAGGACACTCAGTAACCTAAATTACTTCTTACATTTCCTGACTGATGTATAGCTGTTATTAATTGTATTTAAATCTTTAAAAATGGTTTGAAATGTCTATAGGAATCTCTCTTTTTCTCCCTCCCCCCCCCCCCAAAAAAAATTCTAGATTTCCATGCATAAAAAATAAGGGTGATTTGAACATGATAAATCATAGATGCCAAAAGTCAACATTAGTCATTACAATTGATATGTTTTTCATTTTTAAATTTAACTTGTTATTTTTAAATACAGTTTAAAGAAGTATAAATTCATACCAACTGAGGCTTAAGAGCAAGTGTTATTTTGGCTCTACCTCTGCCATATTAATCCCAGTCAGAGTGAACCAAAAGCTTGATTGAAAAAGCAGGTGAGAGATGGGAAGTATGTTTTAGAAAATAAAATGATATCTATTTATCTCTGTATTATAACAGAAAGCATTTTAAGTTATTTTAAAATATAAGACCCTTGATTGACATTTTTGTGTTATCAATGTCCTTATGTGGAAACTAGTTTTCCATTCCTACTTGGTAAACTTTCATTTTTTTAATGAACAAAGAACTCTATGTATGTGTTAGCTGAAATGAACTTAGATGAATTTTATTGATTAAAGGGTGAAAGTACAATCCTCAGCTGCAAAAATGCATCTCTGAATGTCTTCTATTGGTACATTTCTCACTCTGAACTGCTTGTAGCAAAGTCAATGCATATAATCAAGAAAAGGTTCCCCTTACCCCTTTAATTCTTCCATCTGGTTGAATAATTGAAATCAGTTGTAGAAGATTAACAAGAGATAATCAACATTTTAATAAGTGCACACGGAGAATTCACATAAGCATGAAAATCCTAAAAGACAGCAAGGCAATATTAAGAATAGAAGACATTTTTGGACAAAGTATAAAATGGGTGATGGGAAACTGGATTTCAGAAGTGAGACTGGCTGACTTACAGGTGTTTGGGGAGAAGTGGAACATATGTCAGGAAAACATTTTTTCTAGGCAACCCAGAGACAATGGGACACAAGGTGTAGGGTGTAAGTCAAGGCTCTCTTCCTAAAGCTGGATTTTCTATCTGAATCTCATAAGAAAAAAAGGGAACTAAAAAAACTGTTTCTGAGCTTGTTGGACTTTAATTGATTTTAGTTTGAAATAATGTGCATGCCAGGGTGGTACATTTTAGGGGCACTTGGTCTAGACCCCCACATAAATGTGTACCTTATGAGCAACATGCAATGGGAACCTAAAAATAAAACAACTAAAACGGGTCTTATAAGTTAGATGCTGAATGAAATTTGAGTGGTTGTGGTGATGGCATTAGTGATGAACAAATAGGCAAATCAAGTACAATCCTTTCCCAATATCTTCATCTTTGGTGTTCAATCACTACTTTGTCTTTCTTTGTAAGAGTCATTGTAATTTGCTTTATAGTAGACTTATTTATCACTTGCATAAGTTGTGAACTTCTTGGGCAAAGAATATGGCCTATTCATTTTTATATTCTCTCTAGCCCCTATTGTGAGGGCTTGGCAATTTTTATTCAATTCATTCAATAAGTACTAGTTAAATGTCTACTATATGCCAAACACTGTGCTTATTCTGGGGCTGTAACAGTGTATGTAACAGACAAAACTACCTACCATCATGGAGCAGACAATAAATAAATTACCAAAATATATAGTGCCATCTGGTGATAAGTGCTATAAAAGATAGGAAGGAGCATGAAAAGTGACTTTTTTTTTGCTTGTTTACAATGGGAAGTTGCAAATGCCCTGAGGTGGAAACATGCCTATTATTTTCAGAAACAGCAAGAAGGTTAGTGCATCTAGGTTGAATGAGCTAGGGAAATTACCAGGGGATGAATTTGGAAAGGTTAGGTCAGTTTAGGTTAGGTTGAGATGGTCATTTTGGCTTTTATTTTGAAGGAAACAGGACAACATGACTTCAATTTTTAAAGCTTCATTCTGTCTGTAGTGTGGGAAATGCGCTAGAAGGGACTAATGGCATAAGCAGCAGATCAGTTGGGAGGCTACTACGTTAATCCAGGTAAGGGATGATGACTTGAACCAATGTAGTAGAGCAGTGGACAGGTATCATTGGATTCTGGATGTATTTCACAGGTAGCTCCAATAGGCTTTATTAATGGAATGCATGTGGGATGTGAAAGAGAGGAATCCAGGATGACTTCACATTCTGTGGCCTGAACAGAAGCATGGAGTTGCCATTTACCAAGATGGAGAAGACTGTGTGAGGAGCAAGTTTGGGAGTGGGAGGAAATCAGGAGCTCAGTTTTGATATACTAAGTTTGAGATGGCTTTTGAATATCCAAGTGGAGATATTGAGATGAATATTCAAGTCTGTGGCTCATAGGTGAGATCTATACTGGAGCTGTAGATTGGGGAGTTATTAATGTTTAGACAAATTTGGAGCCTTGAGTTAGCATGAGATTAGATTGCAGTTGAATCATCAGTATATATTAACTTATAGTACGTTATCTGTTTTTCCTCTAAGTATGCTCATCTTTGATATTATTTCAAACCAAAGTAGGTTTCTCTGTAGATCATTTATAGAATCTGTAGTTTCAGGAGTTAAATAGTTTCTGCTGTGTATGTGCCTAGAGTAGTGCTAAGTGCTACAGGGGGTGGGGGCATAAAGAAGTATAAGTCTCAAATTCTGCCTTCAAGGACCTTAATATTATGTTAGGGTAATAAGACTTTGACTTGTGAAACTTTGTTCTTACCACAAAGCATTATGTACCACTGAATGCATATCAGTCAATCCATGAGCTTTATTGAGTGTTTTTGCCTCTATGTGTTTACTATACATGCAATAGGAATATCAAAAAGTGAGGTACTCTCCATAGTAGAAGTGTCATCACCTAGATGTCCATAGATTTCTTTGAAAAATACATCTGGTAAAAATCTGAAGAAGAAGAAAGGAGTCCATTTAACTGCAAACTAAAATAATGAAGTTATTTGTTTTCAAACTAGGGTAGTTTTTTTGTTTGTTTGTTTTTGTTTTTAAAACATTGTATGAAAGGACCAAGTTGCAAAATTGCAGCAGTGGATGAATATCATGGTCAAAAAATGTTAAGAATGAAAAGTAGCACATTTTTCCCCCAGAGCTTTAAACTTTTCAGATGACTTTGACATCTCAGATGGCATTTGATCTTCTTGACCCTCTTAGGTCTGAATAAGGCAGATAATGCCTCAACTTGTCCTCAGAGCCTCCGTGGCTCCTAGCCCAGGATTCTGTGGGGAACGGGGTTCTTTCAGTGATTTATCATGAAGTTTAAAATTTTTATTTCTAAACCCAATTTAGATCCTGCTGTTGCTATACCAGTATACTCACCAGAAGCATTGTTTTCATCCTCTTACTGCTATGAAGAACAAGAATTTAACACCACGTAACTCATTAAAAATGCTCTGTAAGCCTGAGGCTCAAAAGCCACAATATGAGCACAAAGAGCTCAGTGTCCCTCAAGGACACTATTTCATGAGCTCCTCTCACTCAGAATCCTTCCCTTCCTCAGAGCCTCTCTCTTAAGTGCAATATTAAACCAGAGGCAAGAAGGTTGTTTTTTTTTTCCCCCAGAATGTAGATATCCTCCTGGGTTTCATTTCAAATATGGGATGTGCTGGGTTAATATTTGTTCTCCTGGCCACTTTCAAATGTCATAATGTATTTTAATCAAACTACTGACTTTAAAAACATGTACACACTATACAACAATGTTGTCTTTTACTTGCATTCCAGTACAAATATTTTTGAAGTCAGTCTCTCTTTTACCTTTGAGTATTTTCTGTTACTGCGACCTCCAGCTTATTCCTAAATGCTTGACAATGTATGCATATAACTCAGTGTTATTATCGCCTCCGGCTAGCTTCATGTCATCTAGTTTGTCTTTTGCTTCTCTCCTTTGATAGTATGATCAGGACCAATTGTGAGTCTGCCAGATGCATTTCCTCACAAAAGGACAAATCTAAGACAGCTTGTGTTTTTCCCTCTGTCTTTCAGGGCTGCTCACATTAAAGGAGTTCCACTTCCCTTTTTTATGAAACCGAGCTTGCTTAATCAGAGATGGAGCAAACAGACTGCAAGCCCTACCAGCCTCTGTCTAAAGTCAAGCATGAAATGGATCTAGCTTATACCAGTTCTTCTGATGAGAGTGAAGATGGAAGAAAACCAAGGCAGTCATACAACTCCAGAGAAACTCTGCATGAGTATAACCAAGAACTGAGGATGAATTACAATAGCCAGAATAGAAAAAGGAAAGAAGTAGAGAAATCTACTCAAGGTATGTTTTTATTGGATTTTTGTAATCAATATTATTTCTCATTGGGAGATGCTTGTATGTGCAAACTTATGTTTCAAAAACAAATTTACTGATGTTAACTGGTTAACAATCTGCACTGCTTTTGTATGCTTAGTGAATCCTTTTCACATGTCAGCCCAGCTGAGGTTGTAGGTCACATGTGCTTTTTACGGATTATGCATAGGTTTGGATGCAATAATCCTCTTATCAGAGCATTCAAAATTTGTCTAATCCTACTAATAGCCACTTACAGACTAAAGGATTAATAATTTGTAGTAGGATGCAAAGTAAACAGCCAAGTGCTTTACAAGCCATTGGCTATATTGGACAGAATTCTCAAATAGATATTTGGCTTCCAAAAGAGCTTCAGAAAGATTTGTGGAGACCACCAAACAGATGTGCACGCAGGAAGTGTTTCTACAGAGTGCTGAAAAGTTGTACATCACAGTCTTAAGGGAAAGTAAGACTTTGTTGGAATACTTCCTGCCACAGCCATATCCTTTGGACAGCCTTGGTTTGTCGATTATGGATTGACAAGAAAGTTTCAAATAAATAGAAAACAGGTAGCTAGAAATATGAGTTCCTTATTTTTTTAAATGGCTAGATAAGCAGTTTTAGACATGCTTTTAATGACAAAGGAAAAATATACTGACATTGGCATATGTTACCTTTTTTTCTTTTAAAGAATAAGTCAATGCTAAGATGAAAAAAGATATTTGATTATCTAGATCTGTCATTCTCAAAGCGTGTAATCTGGGCAAGCAACAAAAACATTACCCACAACTTGTTACAAATGCAAATTCTCAGGTACCACCCCAGACCCTGTAAAATGTGGTAATTACAAATGAAAACTACTGTGTTCTAATGATTATTGGGATTTCATACTAGAGGAACTTTAAATTGAGGCAAAGATTTAAGGTATTCATTCTAATATTTAAATACATTAAATGTTTTTTAATATTAACTGTACTAGAGGTCTGGTGCACAAAAATTTGTGCACTTGGGGGGGGGCGGTTCCCTCAGCCTGGCCTATGCCCTCTCACAGTCTGGGACCCCTCAGGGGATGTCCACCTGCTGGCGTGTCTGGCCAGCTTGGGTGAGGGGCTGATGGCTGTTTCAGGCTGCCCACAGCCCCTTCAGGGTTCGTGCACTGGGGGGTGGGAAGGCTGGTGAGTGCAGGCCTGGACGTTTCCCACCGGAGGGCCCACAATTGCACACACCTGGTG
>PVJC01052239.1:0-11204 GCA_004026665.1 Murina feae
GTCAGAGCTGAAGCTGCAAGAAGAGTCCTGGGTCCTTCCCACTGCAGTGATCTCACTGCCACAACTAATGCTTATGTTTCCTTCATCCAGACCTGTCATCTCCTTGTGTGTAGGTCTAGTCTTACAAAATGCAAGTGCATTACTTAAGCCTGTACCCTGCCATGGCAAATCAGTGCGAGTTCATTCTTTCATTTGCAACTTACAAGTTCAAAGCACCCCCAGGAATTCTCTCTACATAGCACCAAAGGATTGGAAGTTTTCCTGACAGCACAAAAAGTCAATAAGTAAACAAACAAAAGGCAGCAAATGCTTGTGTTTTGTAACTCGGTCATTCCTCTTGCCCAGGTGGTGGGTATTAGCAAGTGGCTGTAACACTCACCCATTTTTAGCAAGTATTTGTATATCCACCCGTGGTTAACACTTACCATTACGTCTGGAGAACAGGGACATAAAAGTCTGCACCCATGGCAGCAGTCCATTTCCTGTAAGAGGATAAAACATGCGGTCTTCTCAGACACGCAGTAATTATGTGCTTAAGGCCGTAATAGGACACTCTTCGATCTGGGTGGCTTTTGGGCCATACCACACTGTGATGACATTTCAAAGATTCACCAAGGCCATCTTCCTCAGGAGTCTGGCTGGAAGAGTCCCCCCTTCTCCCCGCCCCTCCCTGAGTTCTCCTTGGCAGCCAGCCTTGGGCCAGGTGGCCAGCTCCACACATCACATGGCCTCCTGACCAAGGTCCCTGTAACCTTCTGCAGAAATGGCAGACTCCTTGAGAACAGGCCCTGAGGAAGGGAAGGAAGATGGAAGGCAGTTTCAAATATCACGTGACTTGATATCACTTCCACCAACAGGGTTCTCACTGGCTTAGAGTGGGCAGTATTGGTAAGTGGCAACCAACGGGCCCTGTTGTCAGGGGAACCTCCTATCCCCACCCCAACGCCCACCCACCACCCCCAGCTTCCCAGAGTCAGAGAGGAGCAGAGGGTAAGAAGCCACTGGACACCTCTGACACATCCTAACTCCGGTAGCTGCTTGTCCAAGCTGCATTCATTGTGAACTAGAATCTTAAGCTTCTATTGCCATGTTTATCCACCATTTGGAACTACATGAAATTAAGAACATTTTGAGTGCAACCTTTTAGTTTCTGAATTTTCAGCTGCATTTGGAATTAATCCCTGTTTATGCAGCTGAATCGCCAAAAGAGAGCTAGTTTGCATATTTATCAGTTAGGCAACTTGAAAACCCAATAGGAGAGTTTCTGCTGAATGATTCCTTTCAGCTCCGCCTTTGATTTCAAGCTTGAGTAGGTCATAATTTTAAAAGAGCATGGAAGGGATAGAATCTTTACAACCTAATAGCTCCTTTTATTAGGTGGGTAATTATATACAAATCCCTGAATGAACTATTTTGAGCAAAATGGCACTGTAACAGAAGTAATAATTCAGATTATTTTTTTACAGTTTTATGTCGGGAAGGAAATCTGGTGTCAGAGAGGGAAAGAGGGCTCGTTCAAACTGTTCGTTAGGAAGTCCGGTCCATTGGCAAAATCGTTCCTTCAACGAGAGTGCTTGTTCGATTTACTAAGGCTTTCTTAAGTCCTTCTGAAGAGCTACATGACGTTATTCTGTGGGCTGAATTACTCTCATTTAACATCGGGGCGCTTAGTGGGACCCACTGACCTGGAACAAGGCATTTCAGACTGAATCTCCAGAAAGAATTCATTACTTCAAAAGAGAAAATGTTCACTAGGCTAGTCTTACCTTCTCGAGGTCCTCGGATGGCTTTCCTTTCTAATATTCACAAACAAGAAACATTCACTCAAGGCACTTGGCATGCAAGGAAGGCCACCCTGAATGCTCAGTGTGTAACAGACTGCAAATGTCAGACTTCAGGGGTTGAGTCCCATCTTCAATCTGTATCTGGACAATCAAGACAACTATCATGTTTACAAAATTCTAGACCCTTCAAATCAAAGTCATTGATCTTAGGAAATAACATTTTTTTAAATACACAAAAATGCACATTGTTTTCAGTGGGAGATATATTTCTGATGCATGCTCTCAAAATAAATATAATGGTTCATTTTAGTAATTATTGGCAATGCTAAGATGCCTCAGCTCCATGCACTGAATGTATAGAAGTATCTATTTAAATTATCTCAAGAGACTATTATGTGATTTACCCAGTGTTTTCAATATACAATGAGTTCACCACACCTTCCATATAACTCTGTTCCCCACTCAGATAGCTCACATTATGTGTTCAACTGCCTGACCAAGTCTACAGGTGACTTTTAAACTTCCCAATCCCCTAATCTCTTGACAAGAAGAAATCTGGGAATACTGCAAGATTGCCTCGATTTTGCTCTGATTCTGAATCTAGCTCATGACATACAGGGCTCTTGAAGCTCATAAATCTGATTCCCATAGGGCAGCGGTTCTCAACCTGTGGGTCGTGACCCCTTTGGGGGTCGAACAACCCTTTCACAGGGGTTGCCTAAGACCATCCTGCATATCAGATATTTACATTACGATTCATAACAGTAGCAACATTACAGTTAAGAAGTAGTAACAAAAATAATTTTATGGTTGGGTCACAAGATGAGGAACTTTATTTAAAGGGCCAGAAGGTTGAGAACCACTGCCATAGGGTGATACATGACAGCCATCCAGCAATGCTGCTGCCAGTACTCCCTTCTCCCTGAAAAAGAAGCAAATAAACCTTGGCAGAGCATGCTCAGGCCTCTCCTGTCCTGTACTGACCTGCCTCTTGAAAGCTTTCGATATTTTTATTTTGCATTTCTTTCTGATAAAGCTAGTAGGTAGTTCAAAAGGTATAAGGCATGTTTGGATGATGCTCTCACCAAAAGTTAAATATTTCTTAGTGATTCACATTCAGTAAGAAACTAGTCATAGCTATCACCTTGTAGAACGGAGTTAGAAGCTTCTAGAGTATTTGCATAATGGAACTTTACATTTGGGTGTTGTAAAATTCACATTCAATTGAGCAATCAAAAAAAATAAGCATATCAAGCTTTGGCACTCACTGGCTTTTCCAGTAAATAATCTCTAAATACAGGTCTTTCCAGAAGCTTTTGTAATCTATGCTTGAAGATGGTTACTCATTTTTATCCCCTCCCCTTTTTTTATAGTTTATTGCTCTTTTAGAGACAGGGAGGAAGGGAGAAGGAGAAAGAGAGCATCAATGTGAGAGCATACCATCGATAGGCTGCCGCCTGTCTGCCCCCTACTGGGACCCAGCCTACAGCCTAGTCATGTGACCCGACTGGGAATTGAATCTACAGCCTTTTGGTGCACAGGAGGATGCCCAACCAACTGAGCCACACCAGCCAGGGCTCTCCACCCTTTGCATTTATCTGTCTGTTGACTTTGTTTAAAGACACATCTTCAGATCTTCTCTACTTTTTTAAAAAATATAGTTTTATTGATCTGAGAGAGGGAGAGAGAGAGAAACATCAATAATGAGAGCGAATCATTGATCGGCTGCTGACTGCACGCCTCCTGCTGGAGATTGAGCCCCCAACCCAGACATGTGCCCCTGACCAAAATCAAACCCAGGACCCTTCAGTCCACAGGCTGATGCTCTATCTACTGAGCCAAACCAGCTAGTGCAGGTTTTCTCTGCTTTTAATAGAGTGTCTCACACATGGCAGTTGGACTGTAATTCTGACCAAAATAAAGTCCTTTGTAAAGAGATCACCTTTCCATTTTAGATAAAATTGTAGCCCAGACTCAGATTTCTTATAATTTTAGTGTCTATTTTTAGTCTTGAGAAGAAAAAAAAATTCCCTAATTTTAGATGTGTTTTTAGAAAACAAAATCATCTGAACTTTGCAACAGCTATGGGACAAGATTGCTTTTCTTCCCTCTTACCATTTGCTTCATGCCACCACAGATCACCCGACCGGGCAGGTGTAGTGTCCCAGCACCGAGCCCACCACATTCTGAAGCTACGCAAGCTCTCCCACACTCAGACCAGCAATCTCTCTTTTCAAAAATTATTCCAAAGCAGCACTTTACTCACAATTCGTATTTGTCTAGCAACTTTCAGGAATCACTTTAATCATGTACAGAAGAGCTTGCCTCTGGATTCTAATGTTTTAAAGGAAATTGGATACCTGGGAAAATCACAGATAGGTGTTTTGGATGATAGTCCATTCTATTGAAAAGTATGCGCCCCCATGTCTCAGTGTAACTTGCCGTCCAAGTAGCTGTTTCCAAAAGGTATTGATTCTGAAAAGAAATGCCTGAGTGTTTCCTGGTCAGTGAGGTGATGTAGGAGACCAACGCCATGCCCATAACAACAAATGTCACCTGTGCCCTGCCCAGGCCTGCTGCGGGATCACGCTCATGTGGCATGCTTCTCGGGGCGCACTCTGAAGGATTTCTTCTCCTGCCCTCAGTGGACAGCCTTCATACATGGTCATCCTATGATTTGGGGTTGGTAGGAGAACAACAGCAAAACTCTACAAGATGCCAGAAACACAGATGCGTGGGCCAAGCGATCTCCCTGTGTTGAAAGTGTTTTCAGATGCAAGAAAGGAAGGTTGAGGAGAAGGAGAAATGCTGTTTTTTATTGTTATAGGGGAAACCTGACAATTCTGAACTTTATGAATTGTCAGCTTGTTTGGGGACCGGGTGGGGTGGGTATGGGGGTGTACTTTTTATAAGTAATATTTAATTTATTATTTAGAGTGGCTTCTTTTTGGATAATTTATGGGGGGCAAAAAAAAAAAAGGAGATCTGGTTGGGAATGTAGATAAAGCTGTTAAAGCTGCAGTGTTCCGTGTCTTAGAGGGACCAGTTTGGAAATGAATTGTCCACCTGCTGAGTATGAGGATAGCCCAGGCAAAGCCTCCACCGAAGCTCCTTCATCTCCGCCTCCTCCCTTTCCAGGGTCATTCAAACAAGTCAGCACCACACCCAAAATATGCTGATAGCATTTCCCAGAACAATGCTACTCATCCTAAGGGCTTTGCGATTCAAGAAAATTGTTAATGTGCTAGCGGTAGGTTTATTTGGTAGAAATGGGTATACTACAGCTTTAACTAGCCTTCGTAGAAAAAGAAAATTTTTGTTGCAACAAAACACCTTTGAGGGGAAAAAAAGGTATTTTGAGCCTACAAAGAATTTCTTTAAATTGTCAGACTCTAGCATTGTTAACCAAATTAGACTAGTGATTGCAATATTTAAGTGTAAATCTTGTTCTATGAGAAAGGAGACTTGCTTACAGTTTAAAACAATGACTGTTTCTACAAGATCTTGTATACTACTACTCGAGGAAAGGGGTTTTGTAATCACTGTAGAACAGTCTCATATTCATTTTTTATAGAAATGGTATTCCAATGGTGCATTTTTTGTTTAATAAATAAAGTTTTGATACAAAGTTCTTTTGTCATGTGTGTGTGTTTTATATTAAAGTAGGGGCCTGGTGCACAAAAATTTGTGCACTCAGGAGGTCCCTCAGCCTGGCCTGTGCCCTCTCGCAGTCTGGGACTCCTCTGGGGATGTCCACCTGCTGGCGTGCCTGGTCAGCCTGGGTGAGGGACTGATGGCTGTTTGCAGGCTGTCCAAGACCCCCCAGTGTGGACCCTCACCCCATTGGGGTGTGGCCAGCCTGGGTGATGGGCTGAGGGCCATTTTCAGGCTGCCCACAGCCCCTTCAGGTTTTGGGTCCCTACTGGGGTACCTGGCCAGCCTGGGTGAGGGGTTGATGGCTGTTTTCAGGCTGGCCAAGCCCCCCAGTGGGGTCCCTCACCCCATTGGGGTGTGACCAGCATGGGTGACAGATTGAGGGCTGTTTTCAGACTTTCAGGCTACCCACAGCTCCCATTGACCCAATGTCCGAGCAAGGCTGGCTGGAAACAGGTTTCTGGGGTTTATTTATCTTTTATAATTGATACTGTTCCTTTAAGCCAAGGCCTATGCAGATAACGAAGCCTCCTGTTGGCTTCAGCTCCAAGGCTTCTATAATTGAAAGAATACCGCCTTAGTAGACTCTAGGCAGGCAGTTTCCTCCATGGCTGGTGCAACTGAAGGCTGCTGTTTGCTTCAGCTCCGAGGCTTCTATAATTGAGGTAATGTTGCAAGTGTGTTGCCTGGAGCCAGGAGAAGTCCAGCCGGCCGGCTGGCAGACAATTTACTCCTGGTGCAACGGAAGCTGCCTGTTTACTCCAGCTCCGTGACTGCCGGCCTCCATCTTGGCCGGGTTAATTTGCATACAGCCACTCTGATTGGCTGGTGGGCGTGGCTTAGGCATCCCGTAGAAATGATCAATTTCAATATTACTCTTTTATTAGATTAGATTAAATGGTTAACACAAACTCACCTGACCCTTACCCCTGCCTGTCTGTTCTTATCCACAGGATACATACTACCTTTTTTGACATGTGGCAGCAGTTCTGCTTGGATCCTTAGACTAGTTTTATGCACATGCCTAGTATGCTTCAAGCCGAACAGCCAATGCACATGTCCTTTTGTTGGAGAGCAGCCTTAAGCTTCCAGAACTTGCTTTGCCCACATGCCCAGGGAGCTGGAGATACCTGATCACATCTTACCCAGAGCTGATAACTACTCCAGCCCCTTTGACCCTGATGGAGACAATCTGAGGTGTAATCCAACTGCTTCCTGTTATAGGCAGTTATGAACAGAGCAGGGATGACGGGCCATGTGCAGAAGGCAGAAAGCCTGGGGTGCCTGGCAAAGGACAATGGTAGGGTGGGGCCTGGCCCCCAGGGTGACCTTTCCTCCCCTAGCGTGTCGCTGCCCATTCAGTTTGGACCCCCTGACCTTTCCTCCTAGAAATAACATCTAGGCCTCAGTTATATTTCAGCTCCTGGCCCAGAAAAGCAACAAAACCAGATAAGCAATGCCACAGCTGACCACAGGACCAGCTGCACCAAATAATGGTCCCTGCCTGGAGCTGACCTATCACTCAGCTCCTGAAAGGACACACCTGGAAAACTAGTGGATATCCTATTGAGATCTTCCCCCTGGAACCTCCTGGAAGCGTGCCCATGCCTTTCCCTTTGCTTTCTCCACCCCACACCTCCCAGGTGCTTCACCTTCACCTTCCTCCCTTCTGAGTTCCAAGAGAGTTTTGCTTCTATAACTTGTTTCCACAGCCCCTTTTTTCTCTGAATTACTTCCACCTCTGTGATTTTCTAAATAAATGTTCTCCTGTAGTTTGAGTCTTACCTCTGAGTTCTCATCTAGTTACAGCTCAAGTACAGAGGTTGCTACCCCCAGGTCCGGATTGACCCCACTGGCCTAACACCTGGGGCAGTCTCTTACTCGCACAACAGATGGATGACTGTGCAAACAACAGGTGGCCTTCCTCTTAGAAAAGAATGAAACTCCAACACATGCTACACACTACGTTTATTTGGTGTTGGTGTGTTGAAGACATTATGCTAAATGAAATAAGCCCATAACCAGCAAACAAACAGGGTATGATTCCACTCAGATGAGCTACTCAGAGCAGTCAAATTTCTAGACAGAAAGTAGAACAGTAGTTGCCAGGCACTGCGAAGACAAGGGGATGGGGAGTAATTACTTAATAAGTATGTTTCAGTTTGGGAAGATGAAACATGTTCTGGAGATGAATGGTGGTGATGGTTGTACAACAACAGGAATGTACTTAATGCTATTGGACTGGACTGGATGCTTAAAAATCGTTAAAATGGTAAACCTTAGGCTATGTATGTTTTACCGTGACTTTTTTAAATTTCCACATAAGGATATTCAAGAGCCAACTTCTATAAATGCTGACATTTTTATTCTGACTCTTGGAATATAAATGTGTTAACACCAAAATATTTAAGGAAACTGATATGCAGGAAATAAAAGCAACATATTTACCACAGTCTATTTTATCTCACACATATTATACTTCCACATTCAATTTATATAAAAGAATTCTATCCATGGAAACCTGCTTATTAGAAGAAAAATAAAATGAATTACCAGGGTCTGATGCAGAGAGGAGTAGGTGAAGGGTTAAACTTCTCTCTCCATTGCAAATATTTTTATGGGAAGGAGTTTGAAGAAGCCAAAGAATGCTCTCTACCTTAAATATTCTATGATGCTACAATAAAGGACAGATTAGTATTAAATCACATACAGGTCAATTTAATTGATCTGAAAGAAAGTGGATAGTCAGAGATTTACTCAGAGCTGGGCTACAAAAAGGCTGACATTGCCGGAGTTTCATGGAAATTTTCTTCAATTCATTGATAATGCATCTGTTTCATTTTTTTAATGTGTTTTAAAGGTGTATCTATGCTTCTTAAAAATACTTCCTGATTGAGGTTAGCGATGTGCTTGTCTCCTCCCAAGACCACGCTAGATTACAACTAACTACAGAACCACCACTCTGAAGAAACACCTGAAGATGCCTGAACAGAGCGACTATAACTTAGTGAAGAAGAGCCACACTGAGACTGAAACAGAACTGGGAGGAATATTTTTAGACACAGAAAGTAGAACAGTAGTTGCCAGGGGCTGGGAAGGTAAGGGACTGGGGAGGAAGGGGCCCCAGTGGCTGGAAGAGGAGTCCCCCACAACCTCTGTCTGTGAAAGTGGAGATGTCATCTGGGTGAGGCAGAGGCCTGCTGTAGACCCAGGTGTCCTTTTAAAGGGTCCAAACACAGACTCATGTCCTTGCAAACAATCGCCTTAAGCTCCAGAGAAGGGACAGCAGCTCATAAAGAGTCAGGAACATCCAGGGAGTAACTGAACTGTCTGGCTTCAGGGAGAAGGAAGAGAGGGTTTGGAGGGGCAGGTCTCTCAGGGACAGAGGAGCTGGAAGGTGTGAAGTGAGATCTCACTGCGGCTTTAATTTGTATTTTTCTGGTGGTTAGTGATGTTAAACATCTTTTCAAATGTCTACTGGCTGTTTGTATGTTCTCTTTGGAGAAATGGCTATGGGCTTCTTTGCCCATTTTTTAGTCAGATTGTTCAGTGTGTTTTTGGTTTTTTGTTTGTTTTTGGTGTTGAGTTATATGAGCTCGTTACAAATGTGGGCTATTAAGCCCATATGAGATGTATCATAAGCAAACGTCTTCTGATCTGCCTTTTGGTGTGTTGTCTTTTGGTTTTGGTGATGGCTTCCTTTGCTGTGAAAAAAAAACATCTGTTTGAGGTGGTCCCATTTATTTTTTTTCTCCTGTTTCCCTTGCCCAAAGAGACCTATCCAAAAACAGAGTGCTAAGAGCAATGTCAAAGAGTTTACTGCCTATTCTTCCAGGAGTTTTATCATTTGGGGTCTTACATTTAAATCTTTAGTTTGCATGTTTTCTTGTGTGAGAAGATGGTCTAGTTTGGGGGAGTTTTTTGCATGCATCTATCCCAAAATGACACTGTCTGGCTTCTGAGGATTTTTCATAAAAGGCCACATTTCTGCCTTGTTTGCTGAAACCTTCACTTTTGGCTCCCTGGGTATCTGACAATTCTGAGGAAATCCGACAATTCTGAGGCTGCCATGTGTAGCACATAGACAGGACACAGGCATGCCCTCTGCTTGGCAATCCCAGCCTTTGAGTCATCCCCACCCAGAAAGAGGCAGGTGAGTGAATGGAACTCTGGATGATTCCAGCTGTCAATCAGCAGCAGCCTTTAAGAGCTGAGAGTCCAGACATCACAGAGCCAACAAACCACTCCCACTCTGTGAAATTCTGACCCAGGGTATCAGCAAACAGAAGAAAATTATTGTTTAAATTTAAGCTGCTAAAAATATACTTCCTGATTTCCATTCTATGTTTAAACTTCAGTTTTTTACTGATTACTCTTTTTGCTTGTTAATTCTCACATGAGAGAGAGGAGGAGACTAAAACATCAATGTGAGAGAGACACTATTGGTTGCCTCCCAAAAGCACATCTTGACTGGGGCAAGGATCAAACCTGCAACTCAGGTGCATGCCCTTGACCAGGACTCTAACCTGTGACCCTTTAGTTCAGTGCGCAGGCTTGTAAGACTGGCCAAAAGATTACTCTCTCTTTTTAGGTTCAATCTTCTGCCTCCAATAACAGTTTTAATTTTGCAATCACATCATCAAGTTTCTTGCAATTCTTCCTTTCCTTATCCATCTCCTTCATTTCCTTGTGTTGTCTTTTTTATACCATCCTGTTCTCTCTTCATTATATTACAAGTAGGAGCCGAGTGCACAAATATTGTGCACTCAGGGGGTTCCCTCAGCCCAGCCTGTACCCGCCCACCGCTCGACCCGCCACCCACCCAGCACACCCCGCCCACCCTGCCACCTGCGCTGCACCTGCCTTCATGGTTGCACTGCCGAACTCCATCTTGGCTGAGTTAATTTGCATACAGCCACTCCGATTGGCTGGTGGTTGTGGCTTGGCTGGTGTGCATGGCTTAGGCATCCCAGAGAAACAGTCAATTTCAATATTACTCTTTTATTAGAGTAGATTCTCTTTCATCAAGATGACCAGATTTTAACGTTGGTAAAGCGGGACACCATTGACCAGTTGGCCGCCGAAAACCATATATTCCCTTCCCGTTCTCCCGCCGTTCCCTAGCTTGCCGTGCATTCTTTCCAAAAATCAGGACTTTTTTAAAACGCTGAGGGATGCAGGACAAATTGTTAAAAATCAGGACTGTCCCGCCAAAAGCGGGACATTTGGTCACCTTACTTTCTTTTTTTTTTTTAATTTTATTTTTTTTATTGCTTAAAGTATTACAACAAATGATAGATAAGTATTACAACAAATGATAGATAGATCTCCAATTTTTTCCCCTTGTCCTTCCCTCCCCCACCTCCCTAACCCCCAGTTTCTTTTGTCCATTGATTATGCTCCTATGCATGCATGCAAGTCTTTCTGTTGATCTCTTAATTCCCCCCCCCCAACCATCCCCAGCCTTCCAGCTGTAGGATGATAGTCTGTTCAAGGCTGCTCTGTCTCTGTATTTATGTTTATCATTTTGTAATGGTCTTTATTATCCATAAATAAGTGAGGTCATGGGTGGGAATGCAGACTGGTGCAGCCACTATGGAAGACAGTTTGGAGTTTTCTCAAAAAATTAAAAATGGAACTCCCATTTGACCCTGTGATCCCACTCCTGGGAATATATCCCAAGAAACCAGAAACACCAATCAGAAAGGATATATGCATCCCTATGTTCATAGCAGCACAATTCACCATAGCTAAGATTTGGAAACA
>PVJC01052240.1:0-11188 GCA_004026665.1 Murina feae
TGTGGAGGTGGGTGGTGTCAGGTGGGTGGTGTGGAGGTGGGTGGTGTCGGTGGGTGGTGTGGAGGTGGCTGGTGCGGGAAGAACTTAAGCACGCATGCGAACCGGGAGCAGAAGCAGCCGCGATGCCCGGGCAGTGAGACGGATTCCTCGGGCACTTTCCCCGACGCCCCGGCAGCGGCTCACTGCAGCCGCGTTTCTGTGGTTGTGGAGGTGGTGGTTGTTGTAAGATAAAGCGAATCCCCAGAACCCGAGAGGCCGTCACATCCCCACGCGGGCCCGCGGGCGAGGGGAAGCCCGGCCAGGGCCTGTGTCCACACTCACGAGGGGCTGTGAACGCCACAGGCCCGTCTCCTCCGTCAGAGGGACCGAGGGCGGCTGCTCTCGTTCACGCTAAGAACACGCACTGGCTGCGTGACCCTCCGGACGCGGTGCGGACGGGAGCATGGAGCGTGACCTCGACTCTGAGCGCGTGCCCGCCGGGAAGACGGGGTGCACGCGCAGTCGCCTCTGGGGGTGCGGCAGTGGGTGGTGGTATCTTCTTCCTGTTGGTGACTGCTTTTCGCACAGCCCAGGTGTGTGCTCTCTTCAGTCCTGAGCGCAGTGCTGCATCGTTCTGGTCACCCCAGCGCCCGCCCGCGACAGCCTCTGGGTCGGATTCGCTCCGCATTTCGGTGAAAGGTCTCCTTACTTTCCGGGGCTGGCGGAGGCACGCACCCTCGGGGCCTGGCACTGAGGTGAGCGCCCCAACGTGGCTGGGGGGGACCCGGCCACGCTGACGAGGGCTCCTGCTATCCCTGGGGTCTTCTCACTGGATCTGACCCCTGTCCTGGGGCCTGGAGCCGAGGCCGGCCCATCGGGACGGGACGGGAGTGAGGCCATGGCCTTCGGGGAAGGTGGGTGCTTCTAACCAGGGGTCAGGCGCCCGGGCGTGTCCCAGGGAGACCAGTTGGAGCGGAAGGTGTGAGGGGAACGCTGGGGCCAGGGAGGTGGGAGCAGGTGAGAGGGAGCAGTGGCCGCAACGTCAGCCTTTCGTGCCTTTGGGCCGATGCAGGGCTGGCCCCAGGCATCTGAGGGGTCAAAACTGAATGGACACCAGGATCCAGGTGCTGGGGAGCCCTTTCCTCCTGGGCAGCTGACCAGGTCACACTCAGCAGGGCGGCACGCTGACCTCTCAGCCCGGGGCTATTGCCAGGCTGGTGGCCCCTCTGGAGGAACTCAGCCCTCTGACACCCCCACCGGGGGCTGTTGCTATGACACCCACTCCCAGGGCTGTTGCTATGACACCCACACCCAGGGCTGTTGCTATGACACCCACACGGGGGGCTGTTGCTATGACACCCACTCCCAGGGCTGTTGCTATGACACCCACACCCGGGGCTGTTGCTATGACACCCACACGGGGGGCTGTTGCTATGACACCCACACCTGGGGCTGTTGATGCGTTTGGGACACTGGTCCACAGCTCCCACCTTGAATATAAGATGAGTGTCCACCATCCCATCTCCACTCCCCTCGTTGTCGAGAGGCTAACACGTGCTCAGGAGCCCGGACAGCCTCGCTGATGTTAACGCGTCCTCGCCCTCAGCGACGGCAGTTTGTGAAGCGCACAACTTCATCCTTAAACACCCTTCATCACACTCCCTGGGAGAGGAGGCTCATGCAAAACACATCTTAATATATTATCTCTCCCAACGCAGCACCCGCCACAGAGGAAGGTACATACACGCGTTTCCCTGGGATCTCAGCACGCGAGCCACCTCGAGGGGAAGGGGGAGCCCTGGGCGCGTGGCTCTGTGATCACAGCGGACTCGGGTCTTTTCCGCGAGGGGTGGATTGTCTGATCGAGCCCCCGGTGACCTGTTGGTTCGCTTTCGCATCAGGTTCTCTCGACCCAACAACTCGATCCCAAACCCCCGCCAGACACAGAGCAGGCGCCCCCGTGGCTCCGGGTGGTTCCGCCAGATGGTCTCACTCCTCTTCACGCGTGAAAGCGTCTGGAGAACAGAGAGGAGTTGCACTGAAAGCCGATGGCAATGGCTCGCATCAGCGCAGGTCTGGGCTCCTTGAGACGAAATCCCGGCCCTGCTGTCCCCAGGCTCCGGGCACCTGCCCGTGACGCTCACAGGCTGAGGGGCGGGGAGCGTCTGAACGTTTTAGCTGTCGAGGCCTCGCGTCCTGAGGGCGAGAGGAGGGCTGTGCTTGCAGGGCAGCGGGACCGGAGCGGGAGCCTCACTCACTTCTGACGGCAGCTTCGCTTGGCTCCGTCTGACGTTTCCTTCGGGGCAGGAGGATCCCGGCTCCCTCGGCGGGAGAAGCAGTCCCTCTGGTCGGAGGACGTGAGCTCAGGCGGGGGTCCGTTTCAGAGAGCACCCAGGGAGCGCCCCCGGGCACCTCGGGGGGAATCGTGCGACGCCGGCACAGTGCGCCCACGTGGAGCGAAGGAAAACCCCGAGTTAGGTTTCCTGTTTGCCTGACTCTGCGACATCCTCTCAGCCCCGACCCTGTCCCAGGCCACGGGGAGAACAGCTTCCTGACTCACCTCTTCCTCCCTCTCACCCCAGCGCGAGCCCAGGGTTCACGTCGGGCTCCTGGCGCTGTCCATGCTTTGTCTGTTTGTGTGTCTGTTTCGTGGGAAACTTAGGACACCATGGGACACGCACATGAGAGAGAGAGAGAGAGAGAGAGAGAGAGAGAGAGAACCCTCGCTTCTGCTGAGCGACAGGGACATAAACTCTGAAGTAGGGACGTCTTCCCTGAGAGACGGACACCAGGAAGCACAGACCCTCCGAACCGCAGGCCTTGAAAGCCTGTCCACCGAGGGGAGCGGGCTGTCCTGCCGGGCACGGGCCACCTAGTGGCGGGCCGCGGAGTGGCAGCGGGATGACAATGGCTCTGTCCTCTGCTCCGGCCAAAAGTTTCCCTTGACTTTGCGTTTTTGGAAACAATGACGGGAAGTGGTCGTTTTCCGGGCCGTCAACGAGGACCCGGTCACATAAACAAGGGCTGAGGTTCTGACCCCTTTCGGGGACAGGTCCCTCCCCGTCCCTGTGCGAGGGAGGGAAGCAGGCCCTGAACTCGGCCTGGACGGGGCTTCACTCCCCGTGACCCTGAGGACTTGAGAAGCAGCACACGGGCCCTCGGCTTCGCCCACAGGGGGTCCAGGTGCGCGTGTGCCCCTCCTCACGCTCTCCCGCACGCGGGCACCTGGAAGTCCCGCCGCGCCCACAGCCGCTGCCCCACACACTCGCCAGTTTCTGCTCAACAGACTCATGTGGCTTGAATAATGTTTCTCACCACAATCCAAGGCCTGAGCCCTGGTCAGCTTCATTGTGAATTGGGAAGTGTCCCTGGGATTTGTTGGGAATCTTGGAGAGGAAGGGGAGAGAGGGAAAGAGAAAAAGAGAAAGAGAGAGAGAGAGAGAGCGCCCTCGTTTATGGAGCAGTCAGCCTGGGCCCTGGGCTGGTCCCAGCATCACGGGGGACGCGGCTCCCTCCCCGGGCCGGGCCGGCACTGAAGCCGCAGGAGGTGGCCTTCCTGAGCCTCTTTCTGGCGCCTGGGGAGGGGCCCAGGGTGGCCGTGGTGCGAGGGCAGGAGGGCAGGAGGGCAGGCGGCGCTGCCACCATCAGCCGTGGCCGCAGGGAGGCGTCCCAGTTTTTTCCAGACGTGAACACTGGCCTCTGGGGATTTAGCAGGAGAGACGTGACCATCAAATGAACAAACTGGGAAAGATAACTCGGAGATGGAAACGCAGGAATCACAGGAACCGACGCTCAAAACACTCAAACCAAACACACGCAGTGACCGCGGCGAATGGCCCGCATCCATGGAGTTCAGTTGCCATGGTCACGCGCGCCGGGACCACACGGTCAGCCACCGTGTGCGGGGCGCGGCAAGAGGCCCCGCCATGTGGCCAGGCGCCGGCGGCCCTACCAGTCCAGCTTCAGGTCGGCCTTGCTCCAGACGTACTTGCCTCCGCGCTTGAGGAACGTCTGCTCGTCGAAGCCGCTGAACTTGATGGCCTCCTCCACGCCCACGTCCAGGATGGACCGGGACGGGTCCTTGCGGCCCTGTCTGCAGTTCAGGAAGCGCATCTGGAAAGGGCGGGGCAGACATGGGGGTCCCGTGTCACGTACGTCACACTCACCCCGGACTTCACCCCGATTTGCTGGTATCCAGCCTTTTCCGTCCATGGCAGCTGTGCGCCGCGGCCGGAGGCCACACTCAGCCTGCGGCCGGGCACCGCCTTCGCGTTCTCACCCGACCCCGAGCGCCCCACAAGGCAAACATGGGATAAGCAGCTATGAACGACCTTGGATGAACTTGAAAACAATAAACAGCTAGAAAGTCACAATAAGCGTTTCTCCAAAGACCAAATCCAACTTAAGAATTGCCGCCATAGTTCTTAACAGATTCATTTTTTAAAAAACCGGTCTTTGGTCTCAGGGCGCGACCCCAGGAGGGGGCGTACAGGAGGCAGCCAGTCCATGGTTCTCTCATCACTGATGCTTCTGTCCCTCTCTCCTCCTCCCTTCCTCTCTGAAACCAATAAACATATAAGTAAATAAATACACGTCTTTGAACGGAATTACTTGTTCTGGTCTAGAAATATGGGCAAAATTTTGTGAATCCAGACCTCTCCTCCCACCGCCAACAAAAGAGCCACATACAACAGGACAAGAAGAGGGGGCGCATTTGAGGAGGGGGAGCTCCCTTCACCCTGGGAGGGGGAGGGTCTCGGTGGCTCCAGAGAGGCACTCTCACCTCCTCCCAGCGAAGCCAAGGTCATCCAAGGTCATCCAAGGTCAGAGGATGGGGCAGCCCTGAGGCCTTGAAGGCCCTGAACCCTGTAGGGTGGCTTGTGCCGGGGGAGCCCCGAACCCCTGCCCCAGGGGCATGGCAGAGGACACTCTGTCATGCCAGCTTCCGTGGGACGTCCGTGGACCCACAGCTACGGGAACGCATCACCGGGGCTCAGAGCAAATACAGGGGCGGGTTCACCGGAGCCTGCCCAAGGGCACGACCCAGAACCTGGCGCAGGGGCTGGCCTCAGGAACATGAATGAGACCCGGAGACTGTGGAAACACGCCATGCTGCCCTGGCTGGTGTGGCTCAGTGGATAGAGTACCGGCCTGAGGACCGAAGGGTCCCGGGTTCGATTCTGCTCAAGCTCAGTTGCAGGCTCCTCCCTGGCCCAGGCCCTGGTCGGGGTTCCTGCAGGAGACAACCCATCGCTATGTCTCTCTCCCATCGATGTTTCTCTCTTCCACTCGCCCTAAAAATCATGGGAAATATCCGTGGGTGAGGACTCACGAAAAAAGAAAAAAACATGAAACGCCGGCCAAGGACCACGGTGGGCCATGAGCAACGCCCGGACTCGGCCCTCGTGGCTACCTCACCATCTGCCGTGACAGCGCGTGGCCGTGGGGAGCACTCACATACTCATCCAGAATCAGGTAGGAGTCCTTCATCTGCAGAGGGAGAGGGTCAAGGTCAGCCTCCAGTCGGCCTCACGCGCGGGGTCTGTCCTGTGTGTCTGTGATCATTACCCCGGCTCAGTGCTTCCCACCTCGCCTCAGTGTCTCTGGCATGTCGCCCCCCATGAGTCTCCCCCACCCTCCACCTGCCCTCCCCCCTCACCTCCCCTGCAACCCTCCAGGGCAGCTCATGTGTGTTCTGACCCACCAGCCTCAGAGCCCGGGTTCCCTGTCCTGGGCCCGAAGGGTCCCATGTCGCTTGGGAAAAAGTCCCCCATCTCCTCTCCTGGCGGGAGAGCCTCCTCTTCGTTACCCAGCATTCCCAGTGGCCGATTCGCCCGGCACCCCACTTGGCCCTTTTTCAACGTCTGTATTCCAGAAGGAGAGACTGGCACTCATCTCTTACGTCAGCCCTGCACAGTGGCACCACGCCCGCTGGAGGAGGGGGCACCCTGAGCTCACGCAAAGGCCGCAGGGCCGTCCTAGCCAGTGTTGCTCAGTGGGTAGAGCGTTGGCTTGCAGACTAAAGGGTCCCTGGCTCGATTCCGGTCACGGGCACATGCCCCATTGAGGGCTCAACCACCAGGAGGGGACGTGCAGGAGGCAGCCGGTCCATGATTCTCACCATGGTTGTTTCTATCTCTCCCTCTCCCTTCTTCTCTCTAAAATCAGTAAAAAAATATATATTTTTTAAAAAAAACAAAGGCCCCAGGGCTGGAGGGTGCAGGACAGACGGCGGCCGCAACCCTAGACTCTGCCCGGCCCCGTCTCTATGTGACACCGTGGGACTGGGGAGAGGGCCCCCCTTCGGGATGCATCTGAGCGCGCGGGGGACCAGGCCGGCGCGGGCCACCCACCTTGTCGTTGCTCTCAGGCACCAGGCAGGGCATCCCGCGGTGCCGGTCCAGGAAGCCCTGGAACTCCTCCTCGCTGATGACAAAGCGCTCGGCCTCCCGCAGGGCGCCGTCCCCCGCGTTCTCCCCGTCGATGAGCAGGCACTGGAACACCTGGAACACGCGTGTGCGTGGCGACAGCGTCCCGTCGTGAGCCACCCACACCCGGGCCCCCGCCGCCAGCCTCCTGTCTCCTGAGCCGAGGCGGCGCCTCGCACTGAGGAACGTTCTAGAAAGGCATTGCTCTGGGGACACTTGCGCTCGCCCTGGGGTCTAGGGAGCACGGATATTCTTAAAAGGTGGACACAGGAAGAACGGGTCTCGGTGACGTTCAACCTGGTGTCACCCCCTAAGTTCCTGGACGACAGACAGCAAATGCTCCTGGAGCGCTGGAGGGTCCTGCGGACACATCGCGCCTGGCCGGCGGGGCTCCGTGTTGGCGCGTCACAGCCGGGTCGAGGCTCGGTGCCCGGTGTGGGGCGTGCAGGAGGCCGCCGACGCACGGTTCTCTCTCATCACGGAAATTTCTCTCTCTCCCTCTCCTGCTCCCTTCCTCTCTGAGATCAATTAAAAAGAATATATATTTTTTAAAAAGCCAATTGCTTGTACTCCCCAGATCAAGATAAAAGCGTTTTCAAAGCGCTGTCCCTCCCGCTGCGTGTTACTAACACGCCCTGCGGAAGGTGCCTGGATGTCTCGGTTTCTCAGTTACGGCGCAAGGACTGTCTTCCAAAGCCATGACTTGTCTTTTCCAACATCCTTTTAAGTAAATACATGGGGGGGGGGGGTATTAGTCCATCGTAGGGACTGCGTCGTCGGGAAGGGAAAAGCCCCGTCCCAGGGAATTGTCGGGTCACACAGGGGCAGCTGACCAGGGGAGTCTGAACTCGAGTCGCTTCAGGAGCTGACAGTGGGGTCGGACTGGAAGCACACGCTTCGGCGAGTATCGCTGCAGCTCAGGCGGGGCCTTGCCCGGCTACCTCCTAAGAACGCGATGAAAAGCCATGTGCACGGGGCCGACAAGGAACAGCGTCCGCGCGCACAGAAGCCATGTGCATGGGACCGTCGTGGAGCAGCATCCGCGCCCACAGAAGCCGCGCCACGGGGCAGACGAGCAACAGCGTCCGGGCACACAGAAGCTGCGTGCGCGGGACCGACGTGGAAAGGGAGCAGAAGGAGGACGTGCAGCCTGGCTGGCTCTGCTGCGCAGAGAATGCGGGCGAGGCGTTCGGGGCCACCTTCTTCAGAACGTCCCCCAGCACCTAGCATACCCCGGCCTCCATCCTCTCCATAGTCCAGAAGGGATCAGCCCTGCATGTACAGGAGGGGAAACCGAGGCAGAGAGAATGCACGTGGCTTCCACTTTAAGGAATAAAGGGAGGACCTCGGGCCTGGCTGGTGTGGCTCCGTGGTTGGACGTTGACCTATGAACCAGGAGATCACGGTTGATTCCTGATCAGGGCGCATGATCAGGTCGTGGGCTCCATCCCCAGGAAGGGGCGTGCAGGAGGCAGCCAATCCATGATTCTCTCTCATCACTGACATCTCTACCTCTCTCTCCCTCCTTTCCTCTCTGAAATCAATCCTATATAATAAAGGTCTAATATGCAAATCGACCAAACAGCAGAATGACCAGTGGAACGACTGATTGCTATGTCGCACACTGACCACCTGGGGGTAGATGCTCAACGCAGGAGCTTCCCCCAGCCTGAAGGCTCCAGGCCAGCCAAGGCGGGTGCCAGTGGGGGCCCCCCCGATTGCCCTGCTGGTCACCCCACAGATCGGCCCTGATCGCTGGCCAGGCCTAGGGATCCTAGCCCTGCATGAATGTCATGCACCGGGCCACTAGTAAAAATATATATTTAAAAGAAGGACCCTGGTCCCGGCTGGCGCTGCTGCTCAGAGCTGCACGCTCACCCTCCCCACTTCCCCGAAGCTGTTCCCGCCCACGTGGCGCTCACCTTCCAGCGCACGGGGTTCAACTCCTCGATGTGCGCGCGCATGTCCTCGTCCACGTTGAAGCGGTTGATGACGGAGTTGATCTTGAAGGCCACGCGGTACTCCCTGCACCAGCGCCTCAGCTTCCGGAGGTTCTCCACGTGGTTGAGCCTCCCCTGGCCACGGCCGATGAGGACGTTCACGTCCTCGTTGAAGCTGTCGCAGGAGATGGCGAGGATGTCCAGGTACTGGCCTGCGGGGAAAGGGCGGCTGGTCAGCGCTCCACCGAGGACCTCGCCCTGTTGTCGGCTCTGACCTCCTCGGGCTGGAACGGACCTGCGTTACACGTTCGCTTTCGCTGTTTACACACTGAACGCCCTCGGCCCCCCAGTGCTCACGGAAACACGCACTACACTCGGGGAAATAATCTTAGAAGAGAAAACGCCTCACAGGATGCCGGCGATGCTCACACGCGAGAGAAACTCTCTGCCCGCACGTGTGTGTGTGTGTGTGTGTGTGTGTGTGTGTGTGTGAGAGAGAGAGAGAGAGAGAGAGAGAGAGAGAGAGAGAGAGAGAGCTCGTGCCAGCACGCCCTCCCGATCTCACTCACTTCTGAGGGAGGTCGGTACGTTGAGTCTATGAGCTTTGCAGACCTACGTCTTTTTACATGTACTCACTAGAGTCCTGGTGCACGAAATTCGTGCAAGGGGCTCAGCCCTCTTCATCCGAAAGGTCATCTGGAAGGACATCGGAAGGTTGTTCAGCAGTCTGGTCTAATTAGCATATTATACTTTTATTATTCTACTAGAGGCCTGATGCATGAAATTCGTGCAAGAGTTGGCCTTCCTTCCCCCGGCTGCCGGCACTGGCTTCCCTCTGGCACCTGGGACCCAGGCTTCCCTCGCAGCCTAGCTTCATCCAGAAGGTCATCTGGAAGGCCATCTGGTCTAATTAGCATATTACACACACACACATCGATTTCAGAGAGGAAGGAGAGGGGAGAGAGACAGACACATTCATGATGAGAGAGAATCACTGATAGGCTGCCTCCTGCACACCCCACACTGGGGATGGAGCCCACAGCCTGGGCCTGTGCCCTGACCGGGAATCGAACCGTGACCTCCTTGGTCACAGGTGGACCCTCAGCCCCTGAGCCACGCTGCTGGGCCAGTCGCTTACTTTCTATGAGACTTAACGGTGATAGCAAACGAGCAAAAAGGCGGGGTTTGCCGGCTGGTGGGGAAGCTGGAGCCCGGCCCCCTGCTTGCCTCCCTGGCAGGCTCCCGGGGAGCTGTGCTCACGAATACTGTTATCTGCCCGCACACATGTGCTCACGGATCCTGCAGAACTCACTGCCGTGAACGCCCCAGCCAGCGAAGAAGAGATTATTAGAATGAGCCTGCTATCTGCCCGCACACATGTGCTCACGGATCCCGCAGAACTCACTGCCGTGAACGCTCCCCGCCCCCCGCTAGCGAAGAGATGAGAAGGACCCTGTTGGGTCCCCGTCCGTCCCCATCCCCACAGGCCTGGCCGGGCCCAGGAGGAAGGCCTGCAGCTGCACAGCAGGCGGCCTGGGAGGGAGGGCTCTCACCGTAATTCACAAACCAGCGCTCGCGGATGAGGCTGCCGTTGCTGACGATGCTCACGCTGGGCAGGCCCAGCTCCTGCTTGCAGAACCGCACCAGGCGGCCCAGGTACTCGCCGCGGTCCTGCAGGAACGGCTCCCCGCCCGAGAAGTTCACCTTCTCCATGCCTGGCGGAGAGGAGACACACCCACGGTGAGAGAGAAGCGTGCCCCAGCTGCCTCCTGGACGCCCCCTCCTGGGGACTGACGGGGATTGAACCCGGGACCCTGCAGTCCACAGGCCAGTGCTCTGTCCACTGAGCCACACCAGCCAGGGCCAAGGCACAGATGGGTGTCTCCAGGCCACAGACACCCATCATTACCTCAACAGTCAAAGACTTGTTTTCTCAACGTCACAGAAAGGCAATGAGATTCTCTTTGCCCTCCCCTCCCCGAGGCCCAGGCCCGACAGCCCCGCTCTGTGGAAATGGCCGTGCGGGTCAGCCAGGGTTTCCCCAGGAAAATGAAAGTCACTGGTTGGCTTTCTTGTCTTCCTTCTATTGAATAGCCGCACGGTCATGCAGGGACCGAGTTACACACTGGAGGGAGTTACCTAAGAGGCCGAGGGCGCGATTAGGCAACTCAGAGACGTGCACAGCGAACACCCTCCCCCAAGCAGAGCCATCCGGTGCTCCTCAGCAGCCCCTGGGTTCTGGGACTTCCTCCCCTCCCCTCCCCTCCCCTCCCCTCCCTTTCCGCCCCCTCAGCGGACTGGTGCCTCTTGCCCTGAATCCTTGCCCTGCTCTCGCTGGCCGCCCGGTGGACCAGCTCACAGGCTGGGGGCTCCAGTGCGATGTGCAGTGTCATCCAGACGGACACCCTCCCCGAGAGTTGGTGGAAGTGGGGGGAGGGGGTAACCAGGAAAGGGAGACACTTTCACAAGGAGGGTGTGGGCGGCGAGGCTCTCGCCAAGGCCAAGGACCAGGGGTGGAGGGGCCGAAAGGACCAGAGGCTGCCCGGCCGGCGTAGCTCAGGGGCTGAGCATTGGCCTAGGAACCAGGAGGTCACGGTTCGATTCCCGGTCAGGGCTCAGGCCCGGTTCCTGGGCTCGATCCCCAGTGGGGGCTGGGCAGGAAGCAGCGGATCAATGACTCTCATCATGGATGTTTCGCCTTCTCTCTCCCTCTCCCTTCCTCTCTGAGATCAATGAAAACATAATTTAAAAACTGATGAGCAGCTGAAGGAGAGGAGGAAGGGGGGAGGTCTCAGACGGGTCAGCCCGTTCCCAGGGGAGCCCACGGGAAGGGTGCACACG
>PVJC01052241.1:0-11207 GCA_004026665.1 Murina feae
GCAAAGCTATCGTTCAGAATTGAGGGTCGGATAAAGACCTTCACAGACAAGAAAAAGCTAAAAGAGTTCATCACCACCCAACCAGTATTATATGAAATGCTGAAAGGTATCCTTTGAGAATAGAATAGAATCAGAGGCATAGAAAGGGAGTGGACTGACAATTTTTGGGGGTTAAGGGTGTTGGGGATGCGTGAAGAGAGTGGACAATAATTGTACACCTATGGATGAGGACAATGGGGGGGACAAGGGCAGAGGTTGGGGTGGGAATTGGGAGGAGGGGAGCTATGGGGGAAAAAAGAGGAACAACTGTAATAATCTGAACAATAAAAATAAATTAAAAAAATAAAATAAAATAAAATAAAAAATAAAAAAAAAAAAGCTTCTATTATAACATTTATATTGAGACTAGTCTCTACTTTTTTGTTCAGCCTTACTCTCCACTTTTGTCCCATGAGTTCCTTGGGGAAAAGATGGCACCTTTTTACCTTTACATCCCCAGTGTTCGGGACTTAGTTAAGCACTCAATACAAAATCAGCAAAGAAACAAATCAATGAATGAATTTTCCTTCTTAGAGATAGGAGATGACCCTAACCTGTTATGGAAGAAAAATCTCCTAAATTCCAAGAAGGCAGCCATACTTGAAAAAGTCCAAAGCTATGTTTATACTATGGCAAAATACTGCAGTCTATTCTTTATATTCTACCTCCCAATTTCTCTTTTACGAAGATAGTACAGTCTTGGAAATGCATAGATGAACATAGGTTGTGTAGTAATAGTCTCATACACTGAGAAATGTTCCCAGTGCATAGGTATGTGTATACCTAGGGAATATTTATAATAACTTACCTTCTTTTTCTATAATTCTATCTAAATTTTTGCAGCAGTAAAACTACCTAACATGCTCCATTGAAATAATGAAAAAGGGAGCCCAAGTATATAGAAATATTTCCTTTTCTGTAAAACATGTCTAAAAAGATTCAGCTTTTGATAACCTATATCTAAGTAATATCAAGGAATTTGTGGAAAGAATGACTGTTATTGGAAACTGAACTTGAAGCATGGGTCCAAGCCTTGCCAAAGAGTCCTGTGACATGAAAATAATAGTGTCACAGGTCCTAAAAAGATCATATCCCCTGGAATCTGCCTTCATCTTAACCAGCAGGGATTGATAACAGAGAATCAGAGGGGCTTCTCTGATATTTGACTTGCACATGATCCTGTTGCCAGGGCATCACACTGAGGCTAAGGTAAGTCTAAATGATGGTGAGTGAATTCCCATGATCTTGGTGGAATGGGAGTTTGAAGTTGCAGTTAATTTAAAGTATATTAAGAAGACAAAGTTAAAAAAAAAAAGTCAAATAGTCATCAATAGAGAGCTGATAAAAAAGGAGAATTTATGGTAGATTGAATTATTGGTCCCAATTCTATTCCCTGTAGTAATATTATATATCCATGACTCTGCCATGGCCTCAAGGTGAATATGATATACTTTCTAATTTCTTCACTATGGGCTTGAGCAGGTAGATTGCTTTGGCCAATGAGATGTTAGTAAATATCACGTGACCAGAAGCTTGACGACAGCTTAAATTATTAACTTGTTTACTTGCACATCTGTCATCACCATAATACCAGCCTGTTCATCCATGGCCCCTCCATCTGCAGCGACTTTGCCACAACTGATCTGCAGGCCTGGGGTGTAACAGAGCCATCCAAAACCAGCCATGCATGGACTGAAATAAATGTATGCTGAGGTACATGAGAGGAATGAATGTTCATTGTTAGATGCTGCTGATATTTTGGGATGTTTGTTATCTAGAAAAAGCTGACTAATGCATTACTCGTCTACATAATAGAATATTTTCTAGTTATTAAATGAGGCAGCTGTAGCCTAGCCAGTGTGGTTCAGTTGGTTGAGCATCATCTGGGAGGCAATCCATTGATGTTTCTTACATCATTGTTTCCCTCTCTCTTTCTCTTTCTCTCTCTCTTTCATTCTCCTTTCCTCTCTCAATCAATAAAAATGTATTTAAAAAAGTAAATGAGGCAGTTCTTGGTGAATTAATATAGAAAGAACTCTAGAATATACTTTGCAATAAATATAACAAGGAGCAGAGCAGTATGTAAAACATGCTATTATTTATGGGGAAGAAAAAAAGCTCATATTTCTGTATTTGTTTGAATAATTCTAGAATGTCTTTAGAAGAATGCATGAGAAGTTGTTAACTGTAATTGTTCCCAGAGAAGAGAACTGGAAGGGTTAAGGGTCAGAAGTGAGAGTTACCAACCAGTGGGAAAGTATATCGGTGTTTAAACAGTATGTTACACTGGTACACACCAGCTGAGTATTCACCCTGGATAGACACATTCTAGAAATAGCTTAGATCCACCTTTCACAGTTTTCAGTACAGTCTATCCAGATTGAAGTGATTTTCAAGATTTAAAGAGAGTTGGATTTAGTTGAGTTGATGGGCATCCAAGTGGGGATATGGAGAAGAAAAAAAGAAAGGAAGTGTGTGTTGACATGAGTTTGCCATCTATATATTTTTAACAACCCACCTCTATTCTCGCTTTTCTCCCTCACCACGCCTATTACCATTCCTAAATTTGACCTCATTATAGTCTACAGTATGTAGATCATTGATTTAACTACTAGAATAAACACTTGCAGGAAAATGAGGAGGCTAGAAATGCTGTAATACAAAAAATTTTCTCACAATGTGGGGAAAAGTACAATTTTTTCCATATTTCACATAGTCCAAGAAACACTGTAAGAATAAGCGCATGTTACCATGGAAACTAGATGTCATCATTAGCATCGTCAACACTCGCTAAATGTTAAATATTGTTTTTAGTTACTTGCTGCTTGCACTAGAAAAGAAAGGTATGATTTGCTATAACAAAGTTTCTAAGTCAAAGGATTTTTGAAACAACACACATTTGGTAAGAACAGGATAAACCTTTTATCATTCATCACTGCTAGGGGCTAGGTAGGGATACAGAGATAAATAAGACTCAATTCCTATCCACAAGAAGTTACATCTGGTGTAAGGAGACAAATGCACAAAGGATTATTAGACAATGTGGAAATGCAGTGGCAGTGATGTATGCGGGATATTATGCATAATACCCAAAGTAATCAAATGCTTACTCGAGAAGAACACATGCTTACTCAAGAAAAAACAATCTGTTTGTATACCTATTTCTTGACTCATTGTTTATCCCAGAACACAATGCTTTAAGTTTTGGAATGCATAGGTGAGAAAATTCCCTGTGTCCTCTCCCTAAATTCCTCTCACTGTTCCTAGTTTTAACATCAATCAGTGATATCGCCCCTTCACATGCAGAGCTCCTATGAAAACTGTAAAGACGAGAATTGTAGTTTCTACAGGTTGCTAAGTCAAAGGCTGCATAAATAATTTAGTTCCACCAACTGCCAATGATCCTGAGTTCCAAAACTCCGGATCCAAGGAGCCCATAACAGGCAGGGCACCTGGGACAGATGGCACAGTGCCCAGGAGAGTGATTAATCTTTATTTCCCTGTGTTGTCAACATGCCCTGATGCAGGACAATTGCATGTCTGGATCTGCAGTACTCTTGGATTGCTCGTGGGGGCTCCATGCTCCACCTATTACTTCTTGCTGGGCCTCCAGGGCATGGCCAACTGCCTAACCCTCTACACCCACTCTATACCATCCACCAAAGATTGTTGTGCCTGTCAGCCTTTTCCCTCTCTTCTGCAATAGAATCTGCCTTCACATTTCTGCTCTGCCAGTAGGATACAGAGTTCTCATATTTCAGTTATAAGTGCAGGATTCTCTGGAGAAGTCGAAGTGAAAGAAATCAAGCTTGTCACATGCAGTGGCCAAGGACATGCATGGAGTGTAGCATCCTAATCAATTCCAGGGGGTCCAGAGTCTTAAAGAGCTTTACTCCTAAGTGGATCACAGCCTTCTGAAGCCCCAACACGTTTCTCCCTCCTAGGCAACAGCATGGTGGTGTTTAAGGGGCCTCTAATAGTTACTCTCAGATTCATGAAGAGAATGATGAAAGGAGTTCAAAAATTACATATAGTGAATTTAGGGACAAAATTATTATTGGGTTGGCTGACATTGCTCGCATTGTGCTCAATACATGTTCATTTCCCTTCTTTAATCCAGCCTCTAATTATTTGCTTCTTTCTCTAAGGCTTTTACACATGATCCAGTCCTCCCTCACTTGACCCATCCCACCAACATAACAATTCCTCAACCTTGCAACCCCCTCAAACCACTATCCTCTCTCTCCCTGATGCCAGCATATCCACCCATTCCTCTGCCAGGCAATTCTCCCAATTTTTTTAAAAATATGTTTTATTGATTTTTTACAGAGAAGAAGGGAGAGGGAGAGTTAGAAACATCGATCAGCTGCCTCCTGCATACCCTGCACTGGGGATGTGCCCGCAACCAAGGTACATGCCCTTGACTGGAATCGAACCCGGGAACCCTGTGTCCGCAGGCCGACGTTCTATCCATTGAGCCAAACCAGTCAGGGCAATTCTCCCAATTTTATTTGCGTGTGAACGTTGCTATGTATACACTAGGAAAGTTCAGTTTCTAGACTGCAATATAGAGACCAGAAACCCAAGCAGACTCGGTCCTTTATATGTGCTAGGCACCAGGAATATGATGATAAATAAGATTTCTGTATTCAAAATGTTAATTATTTCCTCCCTACTCCATATCTCCTAAAAGATAATGTGCCAGTTCTTCTTCTCTAAGAGTCTACTCCCAGCCCATCTGGAGTGGCTCAGTAGTTGAGAGTCAACCTATGAATCAGGAGGTCATGGTTTGATTCCTGGTCAGGGCACACGCCTGGGTTGTGGGCTTGATCTCCAGTGTAGGGGACAGTCAATCAATGAATCTCTCTCATCGATGTTTCTATTTCTCCCTCCCTCTCCCTTCCTCTCTGAAATTAATTTAAAATTTTTGTTGTTGTTGAGAGTCTACTCCCATAATCTCTGTTATGTGTCTTTTGTCCTCTTGGCCTCAGCTAATTGGTCCAAAGCTTCTAATTGGACCCATCTGCACCAATCTTATTTAGAACTGGCACATATGTACCTAAATCAGTCTTTGTCATTTAACTAGAAACACCCATATAAAGCCAAGGCTGCAGCAAAAATAACAGGCTTCTGTGCCCTGAGAAATAGAGGAAACAAATGAAAAAAACAGTATAAGATAGACTTGCAGAAAGGAGCAGTGGGGAGATCATGAATATCCTGTGCCAAGATCATTCTGGCTGCAAGTAATTGAAAATCCCAACTCATCAATTCTTAAACAGTAAGAGAATATATGACCTTATGTGTTAATCTGCTAGGGTTTCCATGACAAAATACCACAAACTGGATGGCTAAAACAACAGAAATTAATTTCCCAAGTTCTGGAGGTTGGGAGGCCAAGATCACGTGTGAGCAAGCTGGTTCATCCTGAGGCTCACTCCTGTGTGCAGAAGGCCTTCTTCTTTCCATGTCCTCACAAGGCTGTTCCTCTGTGTTCATGTATCCTTGGTGTCTCTTCCTCTTCTAAGGGCACAGGTCATATTGGATTAGAGTCTACCTTTATGACCTCATTTAACCTTAATTACCTCTTTAAAGCCCCTATATCCAAATAAAGTCACATTCTAAGATACTAGGGGTTAGAACCTCAACATCTGAATTTGGGGGCGGGGGATATAACATCTTATATAAAAGTAATTTCTCTTGATTTAGTTTCCAGATACAGCTCCATGATATGATCAAGATCTCAGATGTCTGCTTCTCTTGGCATCAGGTTCATGCTAAGGCTGGTTTCCCTTTCAGTTGAAAGATGACTGTCAATGGCAATTGGCATTATAGACTCTCTTTTAAAGCTTGGCAATGGAGAAAGATAACTTCTCCAAGTATGGAATGTAAGTCCCATCCTTCAATCTGTTTGAGTAAACTTAAGTCACATGCTTACCATGAGAACAGTAGTAGCCAGATGAAAGTCATCTGTTGATTGCCTAACACTAATGAAGACTTACCACCACCACCACCCTTACCCCAGAATTAGAAGGGAAAGGATGGTTATCCTATTTAATAAAAGGCTAATATGCAAATTATCCTCTTGGGAGTTCAACCGACCGGGAGTTCAACCACCTTCTATGACATGTGCTGAGCACCAGGAGACAGCGTGGAATGAAGGAAGGTCCCAGCCGGCAGCCTGCATCCAGGGGAAGGGAGGCCTCGATCAGCCCTGATCACCGGCCAGGCCTAGTGACCTTACCTGTGCATGAATTTTGTGCACCAACCCTGTAGTCTGAATATAATCAAGAATCTGTTAGGAAGAAAGGCAGGGGGAGTAAGATTTGGGGTAGCTTTAGGTACAAGAAAGGCAGGGAGAATCCTGGGTTACTATTACTTGCCAGCATTATTTTTCTTCCCCTTATCTCTTTCCATCCACATATCTCACAATAAACCAACATGGAAGGGAAAACAAATCAAATTATACTTTCCATACCCATTTCTTTCCCCTCTCCTTCCACGCCTCTCTATCCAATAACTTGTCAATGCTCTGCAGAGCACCTCCAAGGAAATACAAAGTAATCTCTCTCCATCCACAAAGAAATTCAATTTCATCTTGTGTTATTGAAAATGTTAGAAAACAGCCCTACCCAGTTTGGCTCAATGAATAGAGCATTGGCCTGCGGACCCAAAGGTCCTGGGTTTGATTCCAGTCAAGGGCATGTCCCTTGGTTGCAGGCTCCTCCCCAGCCTGGGCCCTGGTTGGGGCACATGCAGGAGGCAACCAATCAATGTGTTTCTCTCACATCAATATTTCTCTTCATCTTTTCCTCTCTCTTCCATGCTCTCTGAAAATCAATGGAAAAATATCCTCGGATGAAGATTTAAAAATAAAATATTAGAAACAAACTCGATGTTTCAAAACATGTGTTCTTTGGGGCTTTTCAAAGCTCTTGCCCAAACTCATAATAAATATCAGAGAAAGCCAGGTTTTGGATCACTGACCCTCAGTTCTTCTGATGCTGGGGTCAGTTCTCTTTCCCCCTAACATTGATTATATGGAAACCAGACTGTTGATGCAGGAATCTTGCTTTTCCTCTCCCTTAAAGAGGCAACTGTTCAACAATTATCAGTATGCTTACACTGAAAATATTAACATATATAATTCAGTTCCCCTGAGATCATATATTATTATAAGATTTAGAAATTTTTCTCTTTCTTTTTGGGTGAAAATTTCAATAATCCCTGAATTTGTGTGTATGTGAGGATGTTCCCACATTGTTTCAGTTATTGGCTAAAGATTAATTTTTCAGATGACTTTTGAGTCAAGGCAGACTAAAGGACTTTGTCTTTTGTGAGCATTTGTGGCAATAAAATGTGGGCTTTGTGTATCTAATTGGGAGTGAACGGAAGGGGAGCTCTATTGCAGGTGTGCATTTGCAAATATTTAAGATCACGTTGCTTTGTGCTGGAAGCATGGATGTGGGTTTGTGGGGAATTAACATGGATAATAAGTCTGGACATAAATGGAAAAATCAAGGTAGGTGACTTTAAACTGAGTCAGTACACATCTTCACTCTTGAGGAGTAGGCAAGTTGTTTTTTCAGCTTCCCAGCAACCACAGTACAGCCTGTTGAAAAGCCATTTGGCTTCTCATATGGCCTCTGGTTTCTATCCAGGGATCTCCTTTCTTTCAGCTTCACTTGCCTGAGAATTCCCTGGCTATTCTTTTTACTTCCACCTCAGTGAGGCTAAAATCCAGCTCTGCTTCTTACATGGCTCCAGAGCAGCCTTCACTTTTTAGAAACTGGTATAAACAATAGGAAAAGGAAGGGAGGAGGAATATGTGAATCATACTTTTTTCCCCGAGCCTGACTCACATCCACCACAAACCAAGTCTCCATTACATTTCCTAACCACAGCACACTCTGTGGTACCTAACATGGGATCTGAACTGCCCAGGGGAATCCAAGATCTGGCTCTCCTCTAAATGTAAATGAATATCTTCGCAGTCCTGACTTTACCCAAATACTTAAGTAAAGTCCTGACTTTACTTAAAATCTCCACTACTCACCTGGTTGGTGTGGCTCTATTAGTTGGGCTTTGTACCATGAACAAAAGGTCAGGGCACATGCCCAGGTTGTGGGTATGTCCCCGGGCATACAGACTCTCACATTGATGTTCCTCTCTTTCTCTCTCTCCCTTTCCTTTTCTCTCTCTAAAATCAATTTTAAAAAACTTATTTTTTTAAATATCCACTACTCAACCTAAGTTAAAAAAAAGAAAGTGAAAATACAAGAGAAAATTCAGGGATGGGGATAGGTGGCACAGGGAAGTATACGAAGAAGAACTTATCATTTGTTTTTCATTGTTATTAGCATTAAAATAAAAATCACATGAAAATTAAAATGAAAAATCTCAAACATGCTTCAGGATCAGGTAAGCAGGAGCAAGGTTTGAGATTTTCTATTTGGGTTCTGTATGTTTCTGGGCAGTAGTGAGCAAGGAAAGATGCAATACCAGTGGAAGAGGAAAGCAAAGGCCAAACCTGAGGCCTCCCCTTTCTTACAGTTCCTACCAGTTTCTAAAAAGCGAGGCCTGCTTTGGGGCTGTGTATGAAGCAATGTAGGGTTCTGGCCTCCCTGAGGTGGAAGTGAGGAACAGGCAGGGGATTACAGATTGAAAATTATCGCCGGTAAAAACAACTGGCCTAAAATAGGCATTGACATTGGGTCCCCAGCAATCTTCATCTACTGGATTATAATATAAAACATGGTAATGCCATCTTCTTTGCTACTGCTCATTTTGGAAATGGACTAATGAACAAATTCTGGCCAATGAGACATGAAGGGAAGTTTGCTGTAGGAATTCTGGGAAATTTTTCTTTTGTCTTGCTACTGGCTTGGAAATAAAGTCAATACCTAGAATAGCAGGGCATGAAAACTGGGCATCTGGACCCTTGTTAAGATAATTAAACCACTGGGATAGTACTTCCCTGGACTTATTGTTATGTGAGATAATAATATTTATTATGTAAGACCTCTGAAGGCATCCTGACAGATAGATATGTTCTGTTCTCATAATACCGGGGAACTCTCACCCCATCTACCTCCCACCCTGCTACAGACTCAAGAGCTATCACCAGTGAGTTAGAATCAGTGTCTATTACTGTGTCCCAGAGATGAAGTAGGGCACAAAACGGAGTCCTAGAGCTACATCAGGGAGCACAGTGTTGTACTTAAAAGCCAAGTTCAGCTGTAGTAATAATGCCAGACCATAGTCTTATCATATGACATATCAAGTACAGCATTAACAAAACAAACAATTTTTATAAGTAGTATATGAGTGGTTTCCATGGAAAGTAGATTTTCAGTTTGAAATAACGAATTTAAAGAATACAACCCATGGTAAATTTGAGATTGCATATGTGTTCTAATTTTAACTGAAATCTCTAAATGAAGAATAACCTGGCCTGACCTAGATATTCAGAGATTATTAAGCTAATATCAGGGATTTTTAAAAACATTTCTCTTGGCCCTGGCCAGTGTGCTCAGTGATTAGAGCTTCAGCCTCCACAGGAAGAGTGTAGATTCAGTTCCAATCAAGGCTCGTGCCTGAGCTGCATGTTCCATCCCTAGCCCTGGTTGGAGCGCACACAGAAGGCAACCAATAATGTGTCTCTCTCACATCAATGTCTCTCTCTCTCCCTCTCTCTCTTCTCTCTCTCTCTTTCTCTCTCCCCACCCTAATCTCCTCCCTCTGGCCCTCCCTCCCTGCTTTCAACTCTCTCTAAAAAAATCTATGGAATATATACTATTCTTCATAATATTTTAAGCAATAAAACAAAATTTTTAAAAAAATCTATGGAGCCCTTAGCTGGTTTGGCTCAGTGGATAGAGTATTGGCCTGCAGGCTGAAGGGTCCCAGGTTCAAGTCTAGTCAAGGGCACATGCCCGGGGTTGTGGGCTTGGTCCCCAAGTAAGAGGTAGACAGGAGGCAGCCGATCAATGATTCACTCTCATCATTAACGTTTCTCTTTCTCCCTCTCCCTTCCTCTCTGAAATCAATCTAAACTAATAAAAGCGGAATAGTAAAATTAACTGTTTCTCCGGGACGCCCACAGCCAATCAGAATGGCTGTATGCAAATTAGCCCAGCCAACATGGCGGCCGCCACTCACGGACCTGAGTAAACATTTAGGCAGCGTCCGTTGCAGCAGGAGCGAAAGCAAAACTACCTGCTCGCTGGCTCCTTAGCCTTTGGCCTGAAGCAAAACGCACATTTGCAACAATTAAGTGTAACAATTGTTTCATTATAGAAGCCGCGAGTGGCAGCCGCCACTCACGGACCTGAGTAAACGTTTAGGCAGCGTCCCTTGCAGCAGGAGCGAAAGCAAAACTACCTGCTTGCTGGCTCCTTAGCCTTTGGCCTGAAGCAAAACACACATTTGCAACAATTAAGTGTAACAATTGTTTCATTATAGAAGCCAGAGGTGAGGCAGAGAGGAGGCTTCGTTAGTAAAAGGCCTCGCCTTAAAGGAACAGCATCAATTATAGCAAACCTGCGTCCAGCCGGCCTTGCTGGGACATTGGGCAATGGGAGCTGTGGGCAGCCTGAAAGCCCCTCACCCAGGCTGCTCAGGCACGCCAGCAGGTGGGCATCCCCCGAGGGGTCCCAGACTGTGAGAGGGCACAGGCCGGGCTGAGGGACCTCTCGAGTGCACAGAGCGGCTGCAGGGCGGGACAGCGCAGGACCCAGGACCCGTGAGTGGGAAAGAGGCGGCAGGGTTGGAGGGCACCACGAAGCGGGTAAGAGGTGGCAGGGGGTCGGCGGCCTGCTTGGTGGGCTTTCCAGGCCCCTTGCAGGGCCCCAGGAAGTGGAAAAGCAAGGTGGAGGGCTGGTGACTGGGAAAGAGGCAGCGGGGCGGTCTCGGCTTGCTTGGCAGCTGCCCAGGCCCCTTTGCAGGGCACCGGGGAGCGGGAAAGCAAGGCTGCAGGGGCCAGGGGCCTGCTTGGCAGCTCCCCAGACCCCTTGGCAGCACCGGGAAGTGGGAAAGGAAGGCAGCAGGGGACCGGTGAGTGGGAAAGAGTCGGTGGCCTGCTTGGCGGCTCCTCAGGCCCTTTGGGGGCCACTGGGGAGTGGGAAAGCAAGCTCTTGGGGGCTGGAGTGCTGCTTGGCGGCTCCCCAGAC
>PVJC01052242.1:0-11206 GCA_004026665.1 Murina feae
TTCAGGTCCCTACTGGGGTGCCTGGCCAGCCTGGGTGAGGGGCTGAGGGCTGTTTTCAGGCTGACCACAGTTCCCATTGACCCAATGTCCCAGCAAGGCTGGCTGGAAGCAGGTTCTGGGGTTTATTTATCTTCTACAATTGAAACTTTGTTGCCTTGAGTGGAGGCCACAGCCAGCCTAGCCAGGCAGGAAGTTTAGCTTCCTCCATAGCCAGGGCAAGCCTCCTGTTTGCTTAGCTCTGTGGCTGCCAGCTGCCATCTTGGCTGTGTTAATTTGCATATTGTCACTGTAATTGGCTGGTGGGTGTGGCTTGTCTGGTGGGCGTGGGTTGGGTGTAATAGAGTGAGGGTTAATTTGCATATTACTCTTTTATTAGATTAGATGACTGCTCTGGCATTTAATGCCACATGTATATAATTTTAAAACTTTTAAGTGTTACAAAAATACTTTATCATCATTATGAAAGGATTGAAAACTGTAGTTAAACAAGAAAATTAAGTCATCCATGATCATGCCATTTAGGTACAAAGTCCTTAAAAGAACTACCTATACTCACTGATTCTATTTTCCATTCCATGCACTCTTGAATACATTCTGGTAATTTTCAGTCCCACATCTTCTCCAAAATTGTTTTTCTCAAAGTTACCATTGTTTGTTTTTCTTTTATTAAATTTATTTTGGGGTGACACTGGTTAATAAAATTATACAGGTTTTAGGTGCACAATTCCACAACACATAATCTGTACACTGTATTGTATGTTCACCACCCTAAGTAAAGTCTCCTTCCATCACCATTTATCCTCCTATACCCTACTCCACCTCTCCTCACATCCCTCCATCAAAATCACCACATGAGATATTTCTCTTTTTTTTTCTTTTTTGCTCAATCCCTCCACCACTGGTTTCACTGGTTAATAACTCTAGACATAATTTCTTAGACTTCATTTATTTTACATAACTATCAGCAATATTTGGCCCCAGGGAAAGCTCTCTCTTCCAAAATAATTTCTTCATTTGGCTTTCAGGATTTTTTTGTTTTAGGAGAGGGGGGCAGGGAGATACACATACCTGCTTCCCCCTCCCATGCCTGTCTAGTTCATTCATCTCAGTCCATTTTACTTGTTTCTCCTCATCCCCTACCTTTTACACATTCAAGTGTCCTAGGAATCAGACCTTGATCTTTTTTCTCATTACTTTTTTCTTTTTAATTTAATTTAATTTTTAAAAAATCTTTATTGTTCAGATTATTACAGATGGTCTTCTTTTTTCCTCTCATAGCTCCCTTCCACCTAGTTCCTACCCCTCTCCAGGCCTCCCCGCCTCTATTGACCTTGTACATAGGTATAAGCTCTTTATCCAATCTCTTCCCCCACCCTCAAAATGCCTTCCTCCCCAAGAATAATCAGTTTGTTCTCTTTCCATGCCCCTGATTCTATTACATTCACCAGTCTATTCTGTTCACCAGGTTTTTTATTCATTTGATTTTTACGTTCATTTGTTGATAGATATGTATTTGTTGTCACTTTGTTGTTCATAACTTTTATCTTTACCTTTTTTTTCTTCTTTCTCTTCTTAGAGAATACCCTTCAGCAGTTCATGTAATACTGGCTTGGTGGTAATGAACTCCTTTAGCTTTTTCTTGTCTGTGAAGCTCTTTATCTGACCTTCAATTCTAAATGATAGGTTTGCTGGGTAGAGTAATCTTGGTTGTACATTCTTGCTATTCATCACTTTGAGTATTTCTTGCCACTCCCTTCTGACCTGCATAGTTTCTGTTGAGAAATCAACTGACAATCATATGGATATGCCCTTGTAGGTAACTAACTGTTTTTCTCTTGCTGCTTTTAAGATTCTTTCTTTGTCTTTTACCCTTGGCATTTTAATTATGATGTGTCTTGGTGTGGTCCCCTTTGGATTCCTCTTGCTTGGGGTTCTCAGCACTTCTTGGACTTGTAAGTGCATTTCTTTCACCAGGTAGGGGAAGTTTTCTGTCATTATTTCTTCAAATAGGTTTTCAATATTTTGCTCTCTCTCTTCTTCTGGCACCCCTATATTTTGGATTTTGGTACACTTGAAGTTGTCCCAGAGGCTCCTTGCACTATCTTCATATTTTTGTATTCTTTTTTCTTTTTTCTTTTCCAGTAGAGTGTTTTTTGCTTCTTTGTATTTCAAATCTTTGACTTGATTCTTGGGATCCTCTAGTCTTCTGTTAGATCTCTGTATATTATTCTTTATTTCAGTCAGTGTATGCTTAATTTTTGATTGGTTCTTTTTCATATCCTTGAGGGTTTCACTAAATTTCTCAGAGGTTTCTATAAGATTCTTGAGTAACCTTATAACCATTGTTTTGAACTCTATATACAGTAGTTTGCTTTCCTCCATTTCTTTCATTTGTAACTTGTTTCTTTGTGTTTGCATTTTGGCTGCTTCCCTGTGTTAGTTTCTATGTACTGGGTAGCAGCTAAGTCTCCTTGAGTTGATAGAGTAGCCTTGTGTGGTAGGTATCCTAAAGGGCCCAGTGCCTCAGCCTCCCCATTCACCTAAGGTGGACATTCTTGGTGCATCCCTTTGTGGGCTGTGTGCACAGTCTTATTGCAGTTAAGCCTTGATTGCTGTTGGTATCACTCGGAAGAAATTGACCTCCAGGCCAATTGGCTGTGAGGACAATTTGTGTCTGCACTGGAAGATCTGCTGCACAGAAGACACCCTTATGGGGCAGGACTTGCTTCAGTGGTGCTTTGGTGCTCACTGAGTCTGCTCCTTGAGTGTGTCAGTTATAGATGTGAAGAGTTGTAATCCGGTATGATCTCACTCTGACCACTGGGTACACTGGTTCTTGGATCTCCAAGGAGGTGCAAGGTCAGCCACTGTCTGGGGCTGCCCAGCAAGAGCTAGAGAAAGACCTGCAGATTCCTCCTCTTTGTTTGGAGTTTGAAAGTGCCCAGACGAGGCCCAGCTGTGAAGCTAGGCAGGCTGCTGCTGCTGGGCCTTGGGCCTTGTTTAGGAAGCTCTGGGGCTCTCTGACCCAGCTGCAGTTTGACAGCTTTTTAGGTGGAGAAAGGTCAGACCATTCATATGCAAAAGCATCTGCACACAGTTTTGGTGGGGTTGGAAATTGGGTGGGGTGGGGTCTCAGGAAATCAGCAGGGCAGAGCAAACAGAAATGGCTGCCAGTCAGCCCTATACCTGAGAGGTTCCCGGGTTTCTGCTTCCTCCTCCCCATATAGGAACAATGAATGCTGCAAGCACCTATGTGAGAAAGACACCCTCGCATTTCTGTCCAAATGCCAGACAGTTCAGTTTCTCCCTGTTTGTGTCTGGATCTCCCAGTGTCTTGCCCAGAACTGGAGTTCAGAGCAAGTGGGAGCTTGTATCTCCCTCTCGATTAAAAGAGCAGCACATCCCGTTGCCCGCCCTTTCCACATCTCCACACCTTTTACTAGTCTCAATGCATTTTTTTCACCTCTCTAGTTGTGGAACTTCAATCCAACCAGCTTTCCTGCAGTTCTGGGTGGTCGTTATTCTGCCTTTTTGTTGTAATTTTGATGTGATTGTGAGAGGCAGCAAGTATAGGTGTTTACCTATGCCGCCATCTTGGTTCTCCTTTTTCTCATTACTTTTACCACCTTATGTATGCTAATGATCTTCAAATTTATATCTCCACCCCAGATCTCTTTGCTTAATTCCAGACCTATATGTCAGACTACCTACTTGATATTTCATTTTGGATAGCTCTTGGGTACTTTACAAACTTAAGATGTCCAAAATCTAAAAGAACTACTGATATCCTTTCTCACACCTGCTCTGTTTAAGTTTAATAACAACCTGCAATTGCTCTGCCAGAAACTTGGTGTCATCCTGAACTCCTTTTCTTTCTCCTACACCTCACATCTAATCTGTCAGAAAATCTTATTAGGTTACCTTCAAAATATATCCAGAAGCCAATCACATCTTCCAGTCCCAGGTCACTATCATCTGCTCTCTCGATTAGCTTAATAATCGCCTACATGATTGGTTTTCTTCCTTCTTTCTTTTCTTTCTTTCTTCCCTTTTCTCTTTCTTCCCTCTTTTTTTTTTTTACATTCTTTCCACTAATTCTACTTTTTCTATCAATTCTAATTTTTTTAAGTCCTCACTCAAGGATATTTTTTTCATTGATCTTTAGAGAGAGTTGGACAGGAGAGAGGAAGAGAGAGAGAGAGAGAAAGAGAGAGAGAGAGATAGATGTAAGAAAGACACATTGATTGGTTGCCTCCTGCACGTGTTCTTGATCAGGAATTGAACCTGAAAGTCTTTGGTCTGTAAGTCAACACTCTTAACAGCTGAGCCAAACTGGCCATGGCTTCCATCAATTCGAAATACAGTGGTCGTATTAAATAATAGTTTATGCTGTTCCTCTGCTCAAAACCTAACTGTCTCCCATTTCACTCAGAGTGCATGCCAGATTCTTCCAAATTCCTAGAAGGCTTTACATAATCAGTTCCTCTCAGATCTCTATCTCTGACTTGAACTTCTATTTTTTATTCCTTTCACTCTGTTCCAACCATATTAAATTTCTCACTATTCCTAAATGCTCCAGGCATACGTCTGTAATTGCTGTTGATTCATTCTGGAATGCTTTTCCCTCTCATGGTACGTTCTTTCCATTCCATTAATTCTTTATTTAAAAGCCACTTAGCCAGCCTATATATTACCAACCCTTCCTCCCACAACACTTCAAATTTTCATTTCTCTGCTTTAGTTTTTCTCTAGCACGCTGTATATTTTGCCTATTGAGTTTATTGTTAGAGTGTGTTTACTAGTACTTCACTTTCAAGGCTAGAATTTTTGTCTGTTCACTGCCATACAGCCTCTGTGCCTAGAAAAGGGCCTAGCAAGCATATAGTATTAACAAATATTTATTGAGTAAATGGAGTTTAATGTATGTGTATTGTTTTAAATTATGTGAATTCTTAAACAAAAAACAAGTTTGATGTGGAATCATTCTGACAGTTATACCTGTCAGTTATGTGCATTTTAAATATTCTTTTTGGCTCTTTCTAGTAAATTTTATTCTTTTCATGAATGTTTTTCCATTTAGGAAGAAAAGCCCAATATTGTGGTTGCTCAGCACTTATTATTGGTACTTATTATAGTTTTAATTATAGTGAAATGGATCAAAGGAATAGCAAACTTCATTTATATTTTATTAAGAAATAGAAAATATAATGATGATAAATTATCCCAGGACTTAAAAAATTCTTGCCAAAGGTTAATGAGCCCTCAATAGCTGAAATTAAAAAATGAAGTTGCTTATTGTAGTAGGAGAGATGTGCTGATCAGGCAGTATCTTCTAACACAGTAGCCTGCTCCTCTTATATATGGTTTTTGGGAAGTGGGGTTTGAGGATTAGTGGACTTTCAAAGAATTAAGTGGGATGACATTATCTAAAGCAGCATGGTTAATTGGGTGAGATGGGTGTTGAATAGTTGTCACTCTGAGGCATATAAGGTTGTCTTCAAATAAGGTTGTTTCTGATTGGCTTGCGATTAGTTAGTGAGGCTCTGGTCACTGATTAATTAAACAATTTAAAACTGGTCTGGTGGTTTCTTATTCCCATGGCAACTTATATTTTTCTAAGTTTGAGGAAACTTTAACCAAATGTTTTCTGTTTAAAAGTCGCCTTCCATTGCCCTGGCTGGCTGGCTTAGTTGGTTGGAGCATCTTCCTGTGCACCAAAAGATTGCAGGTCTACTCCTGGTCACCACACATACTTAGATTGTGGGTTCAATCCTGGATTAGGGAGCATTTGGGAAGCAACTCATCAATGTTTCCTTTTCTCTCTTTCTCAAGTTAATTTAAAAAAATATACCCATGAGTGAAGATAGAAGTTACCTTCCAGCAACTATGTTCAAAATGAAAACTATTTCATCTAATATAATAAAAGAGTGATATGCAAATTAACCGTCTCTCCGGGACACCTAAGTCATGCCCACCAGCCAATCAGAGCAGCTGTATGCAAATTATTAACCCAGCCAAGATGGCAGCCGGCAGCCATGGAGCTAGAGTAAACAGCAGGCTTCCATTGCAACTGCCTGCCTAGGCTGGCTGAGCCTCTGCTCACAGTAATAATGTTTCAATTATAGAAGCCATGGAGCTGAAACACACAGGAGGCTTCCTTACCTGCCTAGGCCTCAGCTCAAAGCAACAGTGTTTCAATTATAGAAGATAAATAAACCCCAGCCAGCCTCAATGGGACCTTGGGTCAATGGGAGCTGTGGGAAGCCTGAAAGCCTGAAAACGGCCCTCAGCTCCTCACCCAGGCTAGCCAGGTACCCCAGTAGGGACTTGAACCCTGAAGGGACTGTGGGCAGCCTGAAAATAGCCCTCAGCTCCTCACCCAGGCTGGTCAGGCATGCCAGCAGATGGACATCCCCTGAGGGGTCCCAGACTGCAAGAGGGGACAGGCTGGGCTAAGTGACCCCCCAAGTGCACACATTTTTTGTGCACCGGGCCCCTAGTATTCTATAATTAGAGATTTATTTTTGAAGTTTGGATCAAGAGGAATTGTTTAATAATTGCTCTCAGTAAGATCCTTCCCCCCCCCTTTTAGATGCTTAGTAACAGAAGAGTTATTTGTATACCTATATGTTTTAAAAAATATTGTTAGTTTTGTTTTGTTTTTGGTACACCTAGGGCAGCAGTTTCCAACCTGTGGGTTGTGACCCCTTTGGGGGTCAAATGACCCTTTCACAGGGGTCCCTTAAATATATCCTGCATATCAGATATTTACATTACGATTCATAACAGTAGCAAAATTACAGTTATGAAGTAGCAACGAAAATAATTTTATGATTGGCGGTCACCACAACATGAGGAACTGAATTAAAAGGTAGCAGCATTAAGAAACTTGAGAACCACTGTCCTAGGGGCTCAGACTAAACTTTCTTTGCTGCCTCCTTCTCTCACTCAGGGATCCCCAGTCCACTTGCCCTCTGATGTTGCCTAGGAATTTCATTAGAAACTAAAATTTTTATCAAGAAATATTTTGAGTTTGGAAAAAACACATTTTTGAGAGAACCAAGATGGCAGCATAGGTAATCACCTATACTTGCTGCCTTGCACAACCACATCAAAACTACAACTAAAGGACAAAATGGATATCATCCAGAACCATGGGAAGGCTGGCTGAGTGGAAGTTCTACAATTAGAAGTAAAGAGAAAAGTGCATTGTGACTGGTAGAAGGAGTAGAGGTGCAGAAGTATGGAGGTACGGAAATGTGTACGGAACAGGCTGGCAACTGAGTGCACTGTTGTCTTTTATAATTGAGAGTGAGGTCCAAGCTCCCGATTGCTCTGAACTCCAGTTCTGGGTGAGACTCTAGGGACCCTGACTCATAAAGGGAGAAACTGGACTGTCTGGCATTGGGATGGAACACAAGGGCGGCTTTCTCTCAGAGCTGCTTACAGCGATCATTGTTTGTGAATGGGGCCATGAGAAACAGAGACCCAAGGACCTCTCCCATGCAGGGCTGACTGACAGTTATTGCTATTTGCTCTGCTCTGGTGATTCCCTGAGACCCAAGCCCACACAATTTACAACCCCACCGAACCTGTGAGCATTGCCTATTGCATATGATTGGCCTATTCTTTAGCAATCTAAAACCTAACAAATTGCAGCTGGGTCAGAGAACTCCAAAGCTTCCAAAAGAAGGCTTAAGGCTCAATAGCAGCTGGCATTGCTTGACAGCTGGGCCTTGTCTGGGCACTTCCGAACCCCAAACAAAGAGGAGGAATCTGAATATCTCTCTGTAGCTCCTGCTGGTGGCCTCAGGCAATGGCTGACTCAGCACCTCCTTGGAGATCCAAGAGCCAGTGTACCCAGTGGTCAGTGTGAGACCATACCAGATTACAACTCTTCACATCCATAAATGACACACTCAAAGGGCAGACTCCAGGAGCATCAAAGCCCCACTGAAGCAAGTACTGCCTCAGAAGGGTGTCTCCAGCACATCAGTTCTCCCATTGTAGACACAGCTGGTCTTCACATCCAATTCCTTCTAGTGATACCAACAGCAATCAAGGCTGAACTATAACAAGACTGTGCACACTGCCTACAAAGGGGTTCACCAAGTGTGTCCATCTAAGGTAATTAGGAAGGCTGAACCACTGGATCCTATAGGACACCTACCACACAAAGCTATACTACCAATACAGGGAAGTAGCCAAAATGCAGAGACAAAGAAACATGGTACAAATGAAAGAAACGGAGGAAAGCAAACTATTGGATATAGAGTTCAAAACAATGGTTATATGATTACTCAAGAATCTTCTAGAAACTTCTGAGAAATTTAGTGAGATCCTCAAGGATATGAAAAAGGACCAATCAAAAATTAAGCATATACTGACTGAAATAAAGAATAACATACAAAGATCCAGCAGCAGATGAAAGGATCTCAAGAATAAAGTCAAAAATTTGAAATATGAAGAAGCAAAAAACACCCTACTGGAAAAGAAAAAAGAAAAAAGAATCCAAAAATATGAAGATAATGTAAGGAGCCTCTAGGACAACTTCAAGCATACCAACATCAGAATTATGGGGGTGCCAGAAGAAGAGAGAGAGAGCAAGATATTGAAAACCTATTTGAAGAAATAATGACAGAAAACTTCCCTTACATGGTGAAAGAAATAGATCTACAAGTCCAGGAAGTACTGAGAACTCCAAGCAAGAGGAATCCAAAGAGGACCACACCAAGACACATCATAATTAAAATGCCAAGGGTAAAAGACAAAGAAAGAATCTTAAAAGCAGCAAGAGAAAAACAGTTAGTTACCTACAAGAGAGTATCCATATGATTATCAGTTGATTTCTCAACAGAAACTATGCAGGCCAGAAGGGAGTGGCAAGAAATATTCAAAGTGATGAATAGCAAGAATGTACAACCAAGATTACTCTACCCAGCAAAGCTATCATTTAGTATTGAAGGTCAGACAAAGTGCTTTACAGATAAGAAAAATCTAAAGGAGTTCATCACTATCAAACCAGTATTACATGAACTGCTGAAGGGTATTCTCTAAGAAGAGGAAGAAGAAAAGGGTAAAGATAAAAGTTATGAACAACAAAGTGACAACAATTACATATCTATCAACAAGTTAATCTAATAATCAAGTGAATAAAAACCCTAATGAACAGAATAAACTGGTGAATATAATAGATTCAGGGGCATATAAAGGGAGTGGACTGACAATTCTCATGGGGAAGGGGGTGTGGGGGTGTGGGAAGAGACTGGACAAAAATCTTACACCTATGGACGAGGAGAGTGGGTGGGGGTAAGGGCATGGGGTGGGAAGCAGGTGGAGGGTAGCTATGGAGGGGAAAAGGAGGAACAATTGTAATAATCTGAACAATAAATATTTATTTTAAAAAATATTTTGAGTTTGAAGCCAGATATGTACTAGAGTTTAGATTATTTCATTTGATTAAGCATTTGACACTGTCCTGCACTGGAGAGTGAGAAGCATAGCAGATCTACCTAATACAGGGTCACAAAACAAATAGGCAGCCAAAATGATGAGAAAAAGAAAGAACCCCCAAAGAAAAGAACAAGATAATTCTTCAGAAGAGATAAATGAAAGGAGATAAGAAATTTATCTGAAACAGAATTCAGAATAATGATGGTAAAGATGTTCAGCAGCATGAGACAAGATATAGTAACTATGAAAACATAAATAAAGAATGACATAATACAACTAAAGAACACATTGGGAGGAATATACAGCACACTAAAGGAAGCTGAGGATCAAATCAATGAGTTAGAAGACAGAATTTAAAAAATTAATCATAGAACAAAAACAAAAACAATTAAAAAATAGGAGGACAACTTAAGGGAGGTGTGGGACAATATGAAATATAACAATATTAAAATTGCAGACATGCCAGAAGAGGCAGAAAGGGAGAATGTGTTTGAAGAAATCAATGGCAGAAAATTACCCTAAACTGGTAAAGAAAAATGTCACACAAGTTCAGGAGGCACAGAGAACCCAAGCAAGAAGAAATCAAACAAGCCAATGCCCAGACACATCATAATTAAAATGCCAAAAATTAAAGACAAAGAGAGAACCTTAAAGGCAGAAAGAGAAAAGCAAAGGAACCTAAAAAGGAGATCCCATAAGGCTGACACCTGATTTCTCATCAGAAACTCAACAGGCCAGAAGGGAATGGCATGAAGTACTCAAGGCAATGAAAAGCAAGGATCTGGAACAAAGATGACCATATCCAGAAAGGCTATTATTCAAAATAGATGGTGAAATAAAGAGCTTCTCAGACCAAAAATTAGCTAAAATAGTACGACATCACTAAGCCAGCATTACAATAAATGCTAAAGGAACTGCAGTAAGGAAAAGAAGAAACGAAGGAGAAACCTAGGCATACAGAATTAAAATGGCAATAAATAAGTACCTATCAATAATAACCCTAAGTGTATTAAATGTATCAAAAGGCATAGGGTAGCTGAATGAATACAAAAAACATGACCCAACATGCTGTATACAAGAGTTCTACCTCAGAAGACACACATAGGATGAGAGTGAAGGCATGAGATAAAATTTTCCATGCAGATGGAAACAAACAAAAACCTGGAGTAGCAATACTCATATCCAACAAAATAGACTTCAAAATGAAGGCCATCATAAGAGACAACAAAGGTCACTAAATAATACTGAAGGGATCGATCAAACAAGAGGATATAACCCTAGTACACATTTATACACCCAATATAGAAACACCTAAATGTATAAAAAAAACTTCTAGAGCAAGCATGTCAAACTCATGGCCTCTTAGCTGCCTGTGGCCCACAGTGAATATTTTTGTGGCCCAGCCAATATAATGGTATTGAGAAAGGTTTTAATAAAAATTTCATAGCATATTTTTTACAATACCCTGTTATACATAACTAGAGGACCAGTGCACAAAATTCATGCATGGAGGGGGTGTCTCCTCAGCCCAGCCTGCACCCTCTCCAATCAGAACCCTTTGGGGGATATCCGACAACTGCTTTAGGCCCAATCCTGGGGATCAGACCTAAACCGGGAGTCGGACATCGCTCTCACAATCCAGGACCACTGGCTCCTAACAGCTCACCTGCCTGCCTGCCTGATTGCTCCTAACTGCCTCTCCTGCTGGCCTGGTCACCCCCAACTGTCACCCCCAACTTCCCCCTCTACTAGC
>PVJC01052243.1:0-11210 GCA_004026665.1 Murina feae
ACACACACACACGTGCTGGGCAGACACGCCTGGTCTTCGTGTCCCTGCCTGTGACCGGAACGCAGGGCTGGTCTGTGTGCATCACGTCAGGGCCGACCTCGCCCGGCAGCCGTGCCTCCGAGGGTTGCGTGGGGCCCAGGCAGGGAGCAGCCAAACCCGGAACGGTGGGTCCCAGGCCCCTTCGCTCTCGGATGAGGGGCGTCCATGTTGGGGTTCTTCCCAAATCAGACACAACCACCCGCCAGCCGTGGTTCACGGGGGACAGCGCCGGCTCACTTCCTGTCCCAGGCGGGAGGAGGGGCGGGGGGACCCCCTCTCTGGCCGGGATGTCGGCGTCCCCGTCTCTCTCCAGCGCACACCGGCCGACGTGTGAGTGTCCATCCACCCAGTGAAGCCTACTTTCCACCACGTGGAAATGTTAGGAAACGTACAAACACATCGTCAGCCCGGCCTGTGCAGCTCGGGGCTGAGCGTCGACCTGTGAACCAGGAGGTCAGGGTTCGAATCCCGCTCAGGGCACAGGCCCGGGTTGTGGGCTCGATCCCCAGTGGGGGGCGCGCAGGAGGCAGCTGGTCCACGACCCTCTCTCCTCATGGATGCTTCTCTCTCTCCCTCTCCCTTCCTCTCTGACATCAATAAAAACATATTAACCCCCAAACGCCTATTATTTAAAAGAACGCGGGTTCGAACGATGCTCTCAGGCCTCAGTGGTTATGGATCAACATTCAAGCCGGTTTCCCCGGGGACTAACCCTGGTTTTTATAAAACCCGGGCGGCAGCGAGGGCCAGGACGCCTGGAGCCCAGGGGAGGGCTCCTCCCTGGGAAGGGCAGTCTACGCGGGCGCCCGGGGACTCGGCAGGTGGGGGTACAGAGCGTGTCTCCAGCCCCTCCAGAGTCCAGCACGTCCAGGACCCAGGAGCCCGTGGCCTCGTCAGGGAGACTCAGCGCATGGACGCCCCTTCGCCGGAGCCACGGGCATCTCACAGCCGGGTCTCCCCGTGCCGCCCGCCTCGCCGAGGGCCGAGGGCTCGGATCCTCCGAAGACATTTCGAGTTTCCCCTCAACCGGGGACCAGACCCCCTCCTTGCAGAGGCAGACGCTGGGGCCCCGTGTCCCCTCCAAAGGGAGAGGACATTCTCCTCCCAGGAGCTGCCCCAACGCCCTGAGCTGGGAAACATAAAATACACGCAGCCTGCAGCCAAAATATAAAAATATAAAAATATATATATATATAAACGCGTGGCGGCAGCAGCAGCAGCGGCAGCGGCATTCCCGGGCGGGAACCAGCGCGCATTCCTCTCCATCCGCAAACAATCTCGTTCGGGGAAGTGGCCACACGGTATCGACAGCGACAACAAATGGCATCGTCCGGGGACATCTGTTTCCGACTCCCAGGCTGATAGGCGGCCGGCGGCGCTCACACAGCCGCGGAGCAGGAGCGGGCGGCCGCCGGCAAGTCACGGGGGTGTGTGTGTGTGTGTGGGGGGGAGGGTTATTATGGGATCGCGGGGAAGCCGGTTCCCAGGTGGGGAAGCCGGTCATCAGGTGGGGAAGCCGGTCCCGGGCCCTCCGAGATGTCGGACGGAGCTTGTGCGAGCACCTTCAGCCCCGGGAAAGGCGGCCTCGGGAGAAGGGACGGCGGCAAGAAAACACAGACACAAACGAAGGTCAATAAAGGCCAATCAAGATCAATGACGGTCAATCAAGGCCAATCAAGGTCAATGAAGGTCAATCAAGGCCAATCAAGGTCAATAAAGCTCAATCAAGGCGCGAGGTCCGTTCTGCCCTGGGCCGGAGGGTTCTGTGTTTGGACAGGACAGGACCCAGCCCCCGAGACGCTGACACCCACGCGCACGCGTGACGTTTATTCCTAAATTCAACCCCAGCCGCTCACGGACCCCCAGACCCCGGGCCGCAGGGTCCCCCCTCGGCCAGCAGAGACGCCGGGGGCAGCGGGCAGGCGGGGAGGGGAGGTGCCTCGCCCGGCCCTGGACCCGGGACTGTCCATCGGGGGCGCGTCGAGGTCCCGAGTGGACGCGGGAGGCGCTCGCTGCACCGAAGCCCCCGCCAATCGCCCGCCCGCGGGACGCGGATCTGAGCGTTGCCGAGGCCAAGAGGCGCCTTCGCTCCTTTTGTGGCTAAAAATGTCGTCGCTCCTGTGAAGGAACCGTTGGGAATGCGGGGGGCGGGGAGGGGTGATGCGGTCGCTGTTGAGTTGCCTGTTTTTTTTGGTTTTTTTTTTTTTTGCTTTTTGTTTTTTTAAGGGAGACAATGTGTAGGGGAGACGGCAAGGCAAGCGTTGGATTACGGGTTGTTGAGATCAGGTGCTTTCTTGTTTTTAAAAATACGTTTTCTATTGATTGCAGAGAGGAAGGGAGAAGGAGAGAGAGAGGAAGGAGAAACCTTGATGATGGGAGAGAACCGTGGGTCGGCTGCCTCCGGGGCGCCCCACACGGGGGCTCGAGCCTGCAACCCGGGCCTGAGCGCCCGGAGCAGGACTCGAACCTGGGGCCTCCCAGTCCGCAGGCCAATGCGCTTCCCACTGGGCCACACCGGCCGGGGCTGTCGTGTTTGGTTCATCCTCACCCTCCCCAGCCAGGGCCCGGGATCGAGCCTGCAACCGAGGTGCACACCCTCCCTTGCTTGGAATCGAACCTGGGGCCCTTGGGTCCGAGGGCGGACGCTCTGCCCACTGAGCCAGACCGGCCGGGGCTAAAGGCCGCGGGACCCGGCGTCTCACGTGTGGCTCGCCTTGTCTGACGCTGCGTGCAGGGGCCCTCGGAAAAACCGTGAGTAAACCACGGAATGAAATTATCACAGAGCTGTAGCCCCAACAGGGGAAAGAATAAAACTCCAGCAGGAGGAGATCGTTGTAGCCCGGGGGGGAGGGGGGGGGCCTGGGGCGCAGCCTCCGTTACCAGACGCACAGGTGGCCGGTGAGGAGAAGCCCTCCACGCTTGTAAAAAAGGTGATTGTTCTCCGACGCGTCCCATCTTCCCAACTTCCTACCCCGAAGAGTCACCCCCCAAACAGGACTGTTTTTAAAAATAACGTCCATCTTCCCTGCTCGTGGGACAATAGATCCGAATTTGGGGGAGCTGTTATTCCCCCCTGCCCCCCCCCCCACTTGATTCTGCTCTATGGTGGCCACAAACACAACTTTCCAGATGGAGTTGACTCCAGCCCTGGCCGGTGTGGTTCAGTGGATAGAGCGTCGGCCTCGGGGACTGAAGGGTCTTGAGTCCGATTCCCGGTCGGGGCACAGGCCCCGGCTGTGGGCTCGGTCCCCAGTGGGGGGCGCACAGGAGGCAGCCGGGCCATGATTCTCTCTCATCACGATGTTCCTCTCTCTCTCCCTCTCCCTTCCTCTCTGACATCAATAAAAATATATTAAGAAGAAGAAGAAAAAGACTGAGCTGATTCCAACGGCAAGATTTCCCCGGTCCTGTCCCCCCTCCATGGACAGAGCTCCGCCCTGGGTGCTGACGTGGGTGTCGTCACTGCGATACATTCTGGGTATATGGTAGTGATGCGCGCTGTCCCCCTCAGGAGTTTTTATTCACTTTGTGTCCCTTCTGCTTAGCAGTGTTTGAAGGTCGGGGTGGGGGGGGGGGAAGGGGGCTCCCTGTTCCTGGCACACGGCATTTCTCCACCAGGAAAGTGGGTGCAGAGGTCTATCCGCAGCTCTGCCCCGCCTCGCAGAGCTCCCTGGCGGCCCAGGGGAAAAGGGGGCCTGGCATGTGATGGCCCAAGGCCGTGCGCTGGGCACCACACCCCCTTCGGCCTCCAGCTGCAGGAGCGGATCCTTTGCCAGTGCAACCCGCTCAGAACCAAATAAGCTCACGGAGGGGCCAGCCACCAGGGCCCGCGTTTCGAGAGGAAACGCAGATAAAATTCCTCATCACACCTCCCGCCCGCCCGCCCGCGGGGAGGAAGCAGGGGCCTGCCCGAGTGACAAACACGCCAGGAAAGGCATTTCCTCGGCAGAGACGCAGCACACGGCCGGCCCTCGCCAGGCCCGTTAACCCCCGACGTCCTGCGTTTTCGGGAAACATTTCCTACCAGCGGCACGCGGGCTCCGGGGGCGCTTCCCCTTCTATTTCTGGATCCTTCTTTTGTTCCCGCGAGCTAAGAATAGTGCCGGGCCTGGGGGGGGGGGCGGTTATTTATTTATAACACCCCCCCTCTGCCAACAGGTTAGTCATTTATATAGTTCCTGTGTGTGATTTTTTTTGTCGCCTTACCTTTTCGGTAATGAGCGTTCCTCTCGGAATTTATTTAGCAACAAATTACCCGTAAATAGCATTTCTTTTAATATACGAAAAGCCTATATTTAGACCCCGTAAAGTATGTGACTCCCATTTCCCAGGAACTAAGAACAGATTTCAATGGGGGGGGAGGGGGGAGGTACATAACTGTGTGTGTTTTTTTCGGTTTTTGTCTTGTTTTTCCATAAACCTTACATGAGACACTATTTGACCTCCAGCTGTTCTGATGGAAAGGGCCTGCTCTCCCGGGCAGATCACGGTAATCGCAAACCGCTCAGATTTTATTTTGTCTTTGGATCCAGCGGCAACATTGCCAGGACAGCCCGTCCGCGAGGAACGCAGCGACAGACTCTCCGTTCAAAAGATGCCGGATCGCGACAGGAGACGCTTAGGAAAGGCAACATGTAAAAAAACGACTCCGCGCCCTGGCTGGCTGGTGTGGCTCAGTGGACAGAGCCTCGGCCTGCGGACTGAAGGGTCCCGGGTTTGATTCCCGGCCAAGGACACAGGCCCGGGTTGCGGGCTCCATCCCCAGTAGGGGGCGTGCAGGAGGCGGCCGATCCACGATTCTCTCATCATAGGTGTTTCCATCTCTCTCTCTTTTCCCCTCCCTTCCTCTCCGAAATCAATACAAAACAAAAATAACAAAAATGAGAAAAAATGACTCCCCCCACCCAAGTTGCTGGCTGGGACACACATGGACCCACCTAGGAATTCCCTTGGAAACGAGTGAATTTCCTGATATGAGAAGCATCTGAAACCCCAATGTGGCCGCCTGAACCCCTGCTATTCCTGGCCCCCGACTCCCCCACCAGTGAGGAGGCCCCACCCCTCCCCAGGCATTTCCTCCGGAAGACGGTCCTACCCGAGGCCAACCAGCTTCTTCCCGCCGCCGAGTCGGACACACAGGTGTGCACGCGGGTAACCAGCAACCCCCCCCTCCCAGCCGGCGTGGCTCAGGGGCTGAGCATCGACCCAGGAACCAGGAGGTCAGGGTTCGATTCCCAGTCGGGGCACAGGCCCAGGTTGTGGGGGTTCATCCCCAGTGGGCGGCGTGCAGGAGGCAGCCGGTCCGAGATTCTCTCTCCTCATGGATGTTTCTCTCCCTCTCCCTCTCCCTCTCCCCTCTGACATCAATAAAAAAGCACACACGCGTGTGTTTAAAAAGTATCCGTGTTTAGCCCCGTAGGACGCTGTGCTACACAGTAGCGCCGGCTGGTCCTGGGGACTGAGGGGGCCCCGCTCTTCATCACGGTCGCCACGGCCGCCAGAACGCAGATAATTAGGTTTTTTAAAACCTAAACGTCTATGGAGACAAATCGCCCTTAATGAGGGCATTCCATCTCAAAGGCCTCTTGTCACCGACAGGACTTGCCTCCTCTGCTCGGACCCGATCGGCCCCGGGAGCCGGGAGACGAGGGGGCAGCGACGGAAACATTGTTCTCCGGCCCTCGGCCCAGGACGCCTCCCGGCTGCAGGCCCCGTTCGCTCTGAGGTCACCGGACCACGCGTTCGTGTGCCCGCCTCGCGCCTCTCCTCCTCGCCTCACAACCAACTGCGATCAGCTGTGGGCCGCCTGTCCTCACGTTATTGGGGTGCCCCCTGCCTCCTGCAGGGCCTTGGGGTACGGCTCTGGGCCGAGGAAAAGACCTGGTTTCTGGGGGTGCTCCCTCTCTCCGAGGAAATTCCTGTTTTTGTAAAATGAGCAAAAGAAAGACCCAGGTCTCTGCACCCCCTCGCGCCCGGCGCTGCCCGCGGGGGACACACTTCCAGGCTGCACTGGGCTGGCTTCTGCCGTCAGGGACCAGGGACTCGGCGACAAGGGGACTGGGGGGGGGGGGCTCTTTCCAGGGGCAGGTGAGAGCCACAGTCCCCTCGCCGTCCGGCGTCCGGGCTGGTTTTGTTTTGTTGCCGCGGCGCCTGGAGCAGAGGGAGGCGAGGCCCCCGGGGGGGAGGGAGGTTTAAGCATCATCGCAGATAAAACACTCATTATTAGCAGAATCATCGATCGGGTCCGCAAGACACGCCGGCGCTCAGCTACGAGTTTGTAGATAAATCCCTGGATTTGTTTTCTAATCCGAACACCGCCCAGGGCTTGCGTCGCGGGGAGAGAAGCGCTGGAGGAAGTGCAGGCGGATTCCCTGCGTGACCCTGGAGGGCGGAGTGGGAACCGTTCTTAAAGGGGCGGCGGGATGACGGAGGGGATGGAGACGGAGGGGAGAGGACGCGTTTAAAAAGGCAGCAATTTTCAAAAAACGTGTTTGTTTTGAGAGAGAGGAAGGGAGAGGGAGAGAGAGAGAGAAACATCAATGACGAGAGAGGGTCATGGATCGGCTGCCTCCTGCACGCCCCCTACTGGGGACGGAGCCTGCAACCTGGGCCTGTGCTCCAACGGAGAATCGACCCCTGACCCTTCGGTCCGCAGGCCGACGCTCTGTCCGCTGAGCCACACTGGCCCGGGCTGGCTGTGTTGTCTTGACTAAAACCAGGCGTCAGGACGAATCCGTGGTTCCCTCACAGGGCATCTCAGGACGAGCGCTGGCAACCGGACCCACCTGTCCAGGGGGCTCTGTGGGGACTTGCGGACCTGACTAAAGGGGATCCGGGGTCCCCTTCCCAGCCTCAGGCTCTCAGGGGCTCAATGCCAAAACCCAGGTCTTGCCTGTCCCATCTTCTTGTGTCACGGCCATTTTTTAAAAAAAGCAAATTCCGTTGGGTTTCCCTCCCTCTCCCTCTCCCTCTCCTTCTCCGGAATCAATACAAATATATTTAAAAAAGGGAAAGCAAGCCGTTCCCCCCACAGCGAGGGCTGCTGTTTTCACGGCAGAAACCTGATGCGGCTGGACTGTCAGCGACACCTCATCGTCCCCAGAGTCTGTCTTCCCAGGTTCGTCCGTTCGCTGACTTGCCAAGCGGATCCGGAACCTTTTCTCCCAAAGCGAGAGCAGCATCCATCAAACCCTCTAATAATGCGTTAACTAGCTAAGACACACTGCGGGAGGGTGTGTGTGTGTGTGTGTGTGTGTGTGAGATGGGTAATTGAAAAAATAAACGGCGAGAGACCCCTTTCATCAGCAGAGTCCTCGGACGCTGCGGGCGACATCTCAGGCCGTTCAGGGGGCCCTGTGACCTCTGATGGGCGATCAACGCAACACCCAGCTTTCGTCACCCCCAGGAGCACCTCTGAGGCTCCTGCCCGCAGCCCGCAGGCCTGCACACACCTGCTCCGCGCCACTGTCTTACAGGGAGATGTAACGGTTAGCATTCAGCGAGTGTTTTGTTAATTAGCGGATAAGCAGTTTCCTACTGGTTACAACTTCAGATCGAGCAGCAGCGAGGCCGGGAGCAGGGGATGCGTGGGGAGAGGCAGAGAGTGTCTGTGGGGGCCGCAGGCAGGAGTCGGCCGGCGTGGCTCAGTGGGGGAGCGTCGACCCATGAACCAAGGGGTCGTTGGTTGATTCGAGGTCAAGGGCACGAGGTCTCGAGCTCGGTCCCCAGCGCGGGGTGTGCAGGAGGCAGCCGGTCAGAATTTCTCTCATCGTCTATCGCTCTCTCCCTCTCTCTTCCTCTCTGCAATCAATAAAAATAGCCTCTAAAATAAAAAGTATATATATATAAACTTAGAAAGGAGAACGGGAGTCTGTACGACGGAGATGGGGAGGCAGAAGTGGTGGGGAGCCGAGAAAGCGAAGAAAACGAGACAGAGGGTCAGAGTGGCCCCAGGCACGCTGGCGGCCCCGGAGCAGCTGCGGTTCTGAGAACGCGGAGGAGCCAAGGGAAGAGGTGGGAAGCGTCAGGCCTTGACGACAGCCGGTGTGCTCGCCCTGAGGGTGGGCGGCGGCCTCAGGTCAGAGGAGAATGTCTCTCACGGGAAGAGCCGCTGGGCCGCCCGGGTTCGGAGCCGCCATCCTGCAAATGGATGTGCGCCCTCCGAGACCCGTGAGATCCGCTTCCCGAGAGGAAGGAGAGCCAGGCATGGCCCCGCCATCCCTCACGCCCCCCGGGACAGAACAGCCGGCGTGACAGGTCCGGGTTCAGAGGGCAAAGTCCCCCCACGACGGCGGTGAGAGAGGGGGTCACGCACCAGTCCTGTCTCTGGGGTGGTTTTTCCCCAGACTTGACGTTGGCTGACAGGGGCAGGCTTTCCCCATGATCTGGGGGCAATCTGCGGGCCCTGGTTATTCTCAGCTCCCAGGCAGGCCCCCCCACCCCCACTTCTAGTGACAGCTGAGGGAGCCATTCACGGCTGGGCCTGGGGAGAACGGGCGGGGCCTCGCCATATGGTCCTCATTCTGTGCCCCTCCAATTACAGCCTAAGGGGGGTGCGGGGCGAGGAAACCTCCTTTTTCCTGGTCCTTTTTGGAGGCTGTTCTGAGGCCCTGGGAGAGCCTCTCCTAAGGGGGACGGGTATGTGTGTGGGGAGCATGGGCTGACCCCCTTCACGCGGGAGCTGAGGGGTCCCCACAATGTCCTCCTCTGATGAAACAAGTTACCCACACGTCCTCGGGCCAATTTAAAATGAGCTGCTCTCAGCCTTCCCACGGGGCCCAGGGGCTGAGCGTCCACCTGGGAACCAGGAGGTCAGGGTTCGATTCCCCGTCAGGGCACAGGCCCGGGTGGCGGGCTCCGTCCCCAGTGGGGGGCGCCCAGGAGGCAGCCGGTCCGTGATCCTCTCTCATCATGGATGTTTCTCTCTCTCCCTCTCCCTTCCTCTCTGACATCCATACACATTTTTTTTTTTTTTAAATACAGTGGAACCTCGTTTTTTGAACGTCCCCCATCTCGGACGATTCGCTTCGCAACCTGATGGACCCGCCGCGTGTCCCTCTCGGGTGACGGGAGAGAAGGCGCTCGAAGTGGCCGTGATCCGCTGGGACTGTTTCCCTGCGGGTATTTTTTTTTTTAAATGTTTTTGCGGCCGCCTCTCATTGTCGTGAAATCCTCGTTCTCTTTCACCGCCTCTCCTCCTGCTACGTTTTCCCCAACGTTTCACCCCTTTGTTTTAAAGTGTCTCCTTACAGATGACATAGGGGGACAGACAGGCCCTGCGCAGGGGGACGGTGCACGGGGCATCACGCAGGGTCTGGCTCGGAGACTTTCAACTACATGGTTTCTGACGGAAAAAAATGATTCGGTTTTCGAACAGCCTTCCAGGATGAAGGAAGCTGGAGCAGCGAGGTCCCCCTTATAGGAAACTCCGCTCGTAAAGCTTCTAGAAAGGACCAGGAAAAAGGAGGTTTCCTCGGCCCACCCCCCCACACACACACACCCCTCCTGACTGAGAGCAGGGCCGGGGGGCTGGCTGGCTGAACCCCTCAGCCCCCCCCTCCTCTGCGTCTCAGACCTGCTTCCCACAGCAACGAGGGAGGGCCTGGCGTCTCAGACAGGATTAATCTCCGGGTTTTCATTTTGATTCCTCCGCGAATCAGAACCGCTCATCCAGGGGAAGTTCTCCTCTCGCTCCGTTCCCAGAACCCTCTGAGGACCCCGGGTCTCATTAGGAGATCAAATGGATGCTGCAGGTTCATTAGCGGGGAGTGGGGGGTGGAGGGGGCAGGAGGGGTGTGTGTCTTGGAGGCCTGGCCAGGAGGAGAAGGCGGCCTCTTGCAGGAGCTGTCCTGGGGGGGCGGGAGGGGGGAGGTCATCAAATCAATTTAGTGGGTCAGAACCAGACATTTAAAAAAAGAAGTGAAATAAATGAGACTCCAGCAGAATGTAATAGCAAGTGTCCGTGTGCATAACACATAGGAGAAGGCCATGTTCCGGGAAATGAGAGAGAAGGGGCGGGGGGGGGCGTTGTGCTTGGTTTCTCAAATTCTGGTGCAAAATCAGTTCCCACCGCAGGTCACAGTAACCCCCCCTCAGAGGCACGGCCGTGGAGAAGGACCCCAGCCTCACAGGCCTCGCTCTGCTTTCTGACCAAGTCACTTTATAAACAAAAGGAAAAGGAATTCCTCCGAGTGTGCGCGCGCGCTGGGAAGCCACCCCCTGGCTCTATATTTAACTCCGGGCTGCTCCGAATTCTCCATTTCCTCCTCCGAGAAAGGCTCTCATGGATCCCGCCTTTCATGGCCAGCCAAAGGGGAAGCAGGCCGAGGTCACCGCTCCTGCCTGGGGGCAACCCCCCCCCCCCCGCCCCGTGGGAGCCCCTGGAGGCTTGTCTTTACCTTGGCCTTTTATTTTATTTATGTGTTACTCATTTGTTTTAATTTTATAGTTTTATGGCTTTGAGAGAGGAAGGGAGAGGGAGAGAGAGGAACATCCGCGATGAGAGAGAGAGACATGGATCGGCAGCCTCCTGCACGCCCCCTACGGGGGATCCAGCCCGCACCCCGGGCCTGCGCCCCGACCGGACCGGGAATCGAACCTGGGACCCTCTATCCACTGAGCCACACTGGCCGGGGCCGCCTTCGCCTTTTCAAACCCCACGGAAGACAGATGCAGGCACCACACAAGGGCACCGATGATGAATGAGGCTTTAAAATGTCCTTCCCGAAGGTGTTTATGTTTTAGCCAAAGATTAACCCGCGCGCCCTATGGAAGCACCGCACAGGGGCCAGCGACGGGGAGGCCGAGGGGACCCTGGGGGGGGGGCGCGTTCCCAGCGTTCCCGGGGCCCCCACCTGTGGCCCCTGGGCCTGTCCTTGCTCACATCCCCGTTTCAGACAGAGAATCAGGGGGCGCGTTCGTACCCTGTTGGTTTGTGAAATACAGTTTCAGCATCTTTATCTTTTTTTTTTTTAATAGTAATTTATGAAACTGTCTTCTCAGACGATCCGTGAGAGGAAATACTTCATCTCACTCAACTCCATACTCATCTCACGCCCCTCCCACTGCCTGGCACCCCTCTCCCAGCCTGACACCCCCTCTCCCAGCCTGGCACCCCTCTCCCAGCCTGGCACCCCTCTCCCAGCCTGACAGCCCCTCTCCCAGCCTGGCAG
>PVJC01052244.1:0-11208 GCA_004026665.1 Murina feae
TAAAAAATAGAAGCATAAAAGTTAGTAGGTATCTATCTATATAAAAGCCTAAGCAACTGTCGCAAACAAAGGGATGACTGAACAGGCTGTGTGGGGCAACCAGGCTGGTAGGGGGGTTAGTGAGGGGTGACCAAACAACTGAGCAGCAGGCTGTGTGGGGTGACCTGGCTGGCAGGGGGTTTAGTGATGGGCGACCAAACAACTGAACAGCAGGCTGCATGGGGCGATCAGGCCAGTGGTGGGAGGGGGGCAATTGGGGGCAACCAGGCTGGCAGGGGTGGGGGCAGTTGGGGTCAATCAGGCTGGCAGTCAGAGGCAGTTAGGGGTGATCAGGCCGGTGGGGTGTAGTTAGGGGCAACCAGGCTGGCAGGAGGGGCAGTGAGGGGTGATAAGGTCGGCAGGCAGAGATGGTTAGGGGTGATCAGACTGGCAGGGGGTCGGTTAGGGGCGATCAGGCAGGCAGGCAGCTGAGCAGTTAGAAGCTAGTGGTCCAGGATTGTGAGAGGGATGTCCGACTGCTGGGTATGTCTACTAGGGTAGTGATAAGTAGGTGACTGTCTCTCTTTCCATAAACATAAAGTGGGCTTGTTTGTGTACAACTCTGATCTTGACACCCATAACAAAAGTGTCATTGGTCAATTTTATGACATTGAGTTTAAGAAAAATATAGCCAGATTGGGATCAGAAGGAAAGTTCCCTAACTCACTATGTTGAAAAATTCCACAAGAGATTTACCAAATTTGTGATTAATCTGTAGGGGAAATGTGCTCTGTAATCAGGAGGGTGTGAAGGTGGGGTGGGAGGGATTAAATATAGTTCTCAGGAAAACAAGAAAACAAACTGATTGCACCTATGGTAAGTCTAGCATTTGATGGTGTGTTCAATTGTTAATTTGATCTCCGATTAAAAAAAATTAACTTTTTTCCTTGTGAGTGAACACAAGGAGTAGTTGCCCCTTGCAATGGACATGGGCAATTCTATCTGCATCATTGCCACTTCCCCCAAGCCTGCTCTTCAAAACAAAGCTGGGAATATAAATTTGAAATACCAATGCAATTTTCACAAATCTAGTTCCTTTTGTTTAAGGTACCACTCTTTTCCATGGTGAAAGTGCCTCAGAGTTTCTTGTGTATGAAGTTATTACAAAGTAACGTTAATTCGGGATGATCTGATGAACTCCCTTATTAGGAATTAAATAATTTCCTGGAAAGGATGATGATGAATAGACCGAGGAGTAGCTCTGTTTATCCTGTTGGATTGTCTGGGTGGTCCAAATATACCAAAAGTTTACATGAGTCACAGAACTATTGCTACATACTATTTGGTAAAGAACATTGGAAGTCCAAGACAGGATTAGGGTGGTACGATGCAGGCATTTCAAAAACAAGCATACACTCATTCAGAAATATCCGAAAGGCATTTGATTGCTTCCCCTCCACCCCATTTCACTTTGTCTTTTTCAAGATAAGTAATTTATCGGAGAGAGAAAAATGTTCAAAAGCTTCACAGATTTGAACAGGTCAAAATCACAAGCAAAGTGACATCTCTGCTTAGTTACATTTTTGTAAGGAAAGTGAAGACAACCCAAACTTATTTTAGGGAACTTCTTGGGAAGTAAAGTCTTTTTTGTCCTTAAAGCAACAGACTTTGATTTTGCAGGTCAGGGCAGGTATTTATAATTAAGTCCTGGTTAACTGTGAAGGCTCTAGAGAAGTCTCATGCAAAATAAAACACACTTTACTCCTTGGAGCCCAGCTTCACATGACCTCGAATTAGGAGATTGGGAGAGTACCAAATAGTATTGAATTAAAAAATATATACCAGCCTAACTGGTTTGGCTCAGTGGATAGCATGTCAGCCCACGGATTGAAGGGTCCTGGGTTCAGTTCTAGTCATGGGCACGTAGCTTGGTTGCAAGTTTCCTGGCCTTGGTCGGTGTGCGTGCAGGAGGCTACCAATCAATGTGGCTCTCTCATTGATGTTTCTCTCTGTCTCTCCCTCTCCCTTCCACTCTCTCTAAAAAAATCAATGGAAAAATATCCTTGGGTGAGGATTAACAACAACAGCAGTACATGTACAGGAGATATGCCATTTGCAAACTCATCAGTCACCAGCGGCTTTCACACTGCAGATGGATGTTCTACTCGTGCCATGAATATTTATAGCAGAGTCTATATCTTTCTAGCCTGGTGTATCTTGATAACTTAACAGTGCAAACTGTGTATGTGAAAGTAACAGAATCAGTTAACACTTTCAAAAACTATATCAGGACAAGAAAAACAGCCAAACTGAGAAATATTTTCTTAATTTTTCTATCCTCTACTCTTTGATTTCCCTTTAAAATTGCTGCTTGAGACCATTCAATTGGTTTCACAACAGTGGCTATGAAAACAATACCACAGACTATATTTCTCAATATGGTAACCTATAGGGACTATACGAGACCATAGGAGATAATTGCTGCTAATAATGACAGCTTACATTGTTGAGCATATACTATATGCTAAACACAGGTTTAAGTGTCTTCACATTTATTATAGGATGTTAAATGGTAAATCTTTCAGCCTCAGTTTTTAAAAAATGTGTTTTTATTTATTTCAGAGGGGAAAGGAGAGGGAGAGAAAGATAGAAACAGCAATGATGAGAGAGAATCATTGATCAGCTGTTTCCTGCACACCCCCTACTGGAGACCAAGCCCACAACTGGGGTATGTGCCTGGACTGGGATTCAAACCGTGACCTTCTGGTTCATGGGTGGATGCTCAACCACTGAACCACACTGACCAGGCTCAGCCTCAGCTATGACTGACGTCTCAGAAGCTCTGAACAATAAAACATGCCAAAGAGATGCCCACACCCTGAAGAAAAGTGCTAAACCACCATGCCTAGAGTCCAAAAGACAGACATATAGGATATGTCCAGAGATTGCAAAACCAGTTTGCTACCCTCAGCCACTAATTACCCCCTCCAGCTAGTGAAAGAGGGATTGAGGCTGCCAAGATATGTGTGTGTGTGTGTGTGTGTGTGTGTGCGTGTGTGTGGTCTTCAGACTTCTGCTCAGGGAGAGGGAACAGTTGCATTTCCTTGCTTTCAAGGAAGTTTAGGCTACCCAGAAGAGGGTCAAGCACTTATGAGTTCCCTTCAGGCCAAGTGGGGCCCGGGAGGAAGTGTGGCTGGGTCATCCAGAGGACTGAGTGAGTGAGTGAAGAGACCTACCTGGGAAGGCAGCTGGGTGGAATGGGCCTCTAGAAGCCCAGGCTGCAAAGAGGCTGCAAAGAGAGGCCACCCACATCCAGAGGAGCAACAGCAGCTACAATGTTGTGAAGGACGTGAGGGAGGAGAGTCAGGGAGAGGAGGCCAGCCCTGCTCCTCGTGGCCTGCAGACACCCCGGGCAGATCCTTGGGATGTAAGGGTGGGATGGGGATGGTTTTATGTAGGATTGGACCTGGGGGTGGATTGCTGTACCAGACAGGATTTTAATTACTCCAATGAAAATACTTCAGTTTCTGACGAGATAATTTCTAAAGCTACTAAAAAGCAAGGAGCTCTTCTGGGATTTCATCCAGGGGATGAACAGAATAACAGAGCAAGAGTTTACCGATGAGGGAGGATGAGGTTAGCCATGTTCCGGCTGCACAGAATCTCATTGTTTTCTTGAACACATTATACTTTTAATCCTCCCAACTCCATGACATAAATACTTTGCTACCCACTTTTTATGAATGGGCAAGCTGATGCTCAGAGAGAGGTTACGTAATCTCTAGCCATGTCCGTGAGTGGCAGAGCCTGGATTCAAAGCCAGGACATCTCACTTAAATATTCCAGACTCGGGGTGGGGTGGGGTGGGGTGGGAAGGAACAGGAAGGGGAAGTTAAGTAATTAGTATATAGTTAAAGCACTGGTCTCCATCTTCTGACTTTATTTTTACTTACTTTTAACATATATATATATATTTTTTTCTGCACTAATATGTACCTTTAAAAATATGCCTCCTAGGATAAATTCTAGAATAATAAGAATATATATATATATTATTATAATATATATATAATATATTATATATATTATATATAATATATATATAATATATATAATATATATAATATATATATTATATATTATATATAATATATATATAATTTTTTTTTCTGCTGGAAACACACATTCGACATACTGAAACACTGACATATTGTGGAGAATTCTTTGACTAGGGTAGACCACTTTAAATTCTATCCCTACAGTTCCTAGGGCATAAGGGCTCACTCCTCTCTTCTGTTTTATGGAACAATTTGATGATGGGTTGGTTTGAATTGAAGGACAAAGGAAAGCTTCTTGGAGTGCAGAGGATTCAGATGGGCCTGAAGGATACCGACATTTGGGCAAGGTGAGGGAAAGCAGAGGGACCAAAAGAGAGACTCAGAAGTGGGGGAGGGGCTGTTGACTCCAGACAAATTTCTTTCACTTAGCAATATTGCTTGCTTAGTTCTAATAGTTTTCCTCAACTCGTTAAGTATGTAATGTTTTGGGTATTTGTTTGAATAGTTCCTCCTTTAAAACTCATCTTGGGAAAGAAAGGGCAAATTCTGTTTTTACCCTTAGACAAGAGCTATATATAATTATAATAAAGTCTAATGTGCAAGTCAACTGAACGGTGGAACAACCAGTCACTATGATGCGCACTGACCACCATGGGGCAGATGCTCAATGTAGGAGCTGCCCCCAGCCTGTAGGCCCCAGGCTGGCCAAGGCGGGTGCCAGTGGGGGCCCTCCAATCACCCTGCTGATCACTCCACAGAGGGAGGCAACCAGTGGTAGGGGGTGGGGCTGGCGAGTGGGCAGAGCCAGGCTGGCCAAGGTGGGTGTGAGCGGGTGGGGGGGCCCCAATCACCCTGCTGGTCGCCCCACAGATTGGCCCTGATCACCGGCCAGGCCTAGGGATCCTACCTATGCATGAATTTTGTGCAATGGGCCTCTAGTCAATAATAAGATATTTAAATACAATTTAAATATACATGTTTTAAAAATCATGCCTCCTCAAGGACAGATAGTATTTTTACTTCATGGAAAGTAGTGCACTTTACAGAACAATTAAAAAAGCATACAAGTTAATTTTTAAAACCCTCAAAAGGAAAATAAAAAACACCAGCAATAGTGGTTTGCCTCTATCCTCACTAGCATTTGGTGTTGTCAGTGTTTGGGATTTTGGCCATTCTAATAGGTATGTGGTAGGATTTCACTGTTCAGTTTTTGCAAACAATGATCTATGATGTTGAGCGTGTTTTCATATGCTTATCTGCCATCTGTATATCTTGTTGAGTGAGGTAATCAAGCCTTTTCATTTTCTGTAATTCTGGTTGTTTGGCATCTGGAGCTTTCCCGGCCCTGGAGAGACTGTCCCTTCCAGGGCAAGCCAGTTCCTAGAATTAGTAAATGATCATGGCTTTTACATGAAAACTAGTCAGTCTAGAGCCACATCACTACCACCTCCTCTATGGGCTCTTATATATATGCATGGCCATCAGCCCCCTGTCCTCATCACTCCACAGCCAGACAGCAGAAAGCCAAAGCAGTCCTTATACCACAGAGCCTGATGGAATCATTCAAATGAGCCAATACTAACGAGCTTACCTTGCCTTGCCTGTTCCCTCTCATGGACACCACAATTAAGATGCGGATCCACATGTCCCCCTCGCTCCCTCTGCCACCTGACCAACACTAGAGCTTTCCTTGGGTGCCCGCATGGCATGTCCCTTCACTTGGGATCTGTTTGGAACAGACTATCTTTCCAATTGCCGCATCTCCTGACCTATTGCCTTCACCACACCTCAGTAATGGTAATGCCTACTTTAAAAAAATAATATGGATCTTCACTTCATAATTATTTCTTAAACTAAACATTTATATCCCCTACAGTTTTGGGGGACAGTTTTTTTCACATTAAAAACATAGACAAATTTTCTATTAAAAATGTAATGCTGCATTTAAGCATAAAGAAAATAGAATAATAATTGTTATATATTCTGTTTTTTAAAGACATTTTCCCAAGAGCCAGCTAATTTGGAAACTTCCTGGGTTGTGATTTATCCTTTGATTGCTACTTAAATGCAAAGTAGAAATTAGATGATTTTACCATCTATCTATGGGAATGAGCAATATTTGCTGTTGAAAGTCCATGAAACTTTTGGGATTGTTTGCTACACAGCAAAACCCAGTGCAAGCTAGCTACCTAAGCCAGAACAGTTACAACTTAACAGCTTGACATTACTGAACGTGTTTTAAATAAAATTATACAGACGTTTCTGTTATTCTGGAAAATCTCAAATCTCATTTACAATCGTTTAAAATTAATATTTAGCTAAGTGTATATACACATACATAAATGTGTGAATGGATTGATTTGGCCCTTTGAAGCCTGCTTTTTTGGACCAAGTGCAAAGAAATTTTGAAATTCTCAATTGTTTATTAGAAAGCTTAGAGTTAATAAAAAAGTAGTTAACTCCCACAAACATCTGCATTCTTAATAAACTAAGAGGAAAATTGTGAGAAATGCCTCTTTATACACAAGTGTTCTCATCAATTAAGTTTAAACCAGTTCTGCCCAAGAACGTTTGGTGACGGTGTGAATGTCCTATATCTGCAACATCTAATATGGTGGCCATTAGCCACATGTGGCTATTCAGTATTGGGAATGTGGCTAGAGTGACTGAAGAACTGAGTTTTTAATTCAGTTTAAATTAATGTAAATTTATACAGCCACATGTTTTTATTGGCTTCTGTATTAGCCCAAATTTTGACAGTTTAATCAATTTAGTAAAATTACTAAATTTTAAGGTAACTTCAATAATAATTCTGAGGGAACTACAATATTATAATTCAAGCTTGTAGGTGGTCTCTCTTGACCTCCTAGACTCAAGAGGAATACATAAAAGTGATCCAAAAAAAAAACCAAAAACTGAACAATGAAAAACATTCTAACCACTTACTCTTAGAAATCCTACTGTGCAGCATAATATTGAGCTCATCATAGGGTCTTAATAAATATTTGTGGAAAAAAATAAGCTCATGAATGAATTGGCAGGCAACTTATTTCACTCTTTGGGGAAAAGAAAACCATGGGGCAAAGGGTAAATAATTTTTAAAAAGTTAGAACCATTATCTCTCATCTTCTAAAAAAATGAGTGTAATGGGATACATATAATAGAGATTTGGATGGATAAAAATAAAGTTAATCAGATAAATAGACTGATAGATAATCCTATCTAATAAAAGGGTAATATGCAAATTAACCTTTATTCTGTCACAAAGATGGTGGTGCCCACTCCTCTCAGGCCCACTGGCGTCCCCCAGTCTCAGAGGGCTGAGAATGCGCAGCATGAGCAGCCTGGCAAAATGCTTGCTTCATCGCCATGGTGATGAGGCAAATGTTCTGAATCCACTTGTGGAGGGCCTCTGGCCAGGCCGGCGCGGAATGCTTGTGTTGTTGCAGGTTGGGCTGAGGGACCCTCCTCCCCCCCATGCACAAATTTCATGCACCGTGCCTCTAGTCTGATATATAGATTTTAGGAAAAGATTCTCAAATGTTAACTTCCCCTTGTGATGCCTCCATCTTGCTTTGGGACCTTATTAAAGGCTGCAAGACAACCCTTTCCATGTTCTTAACTTGTTAGTTTGTTTTTTCCTGCTTCAAGACAAAGTATATTTTATATTATAATTTTAAAATTATACAATTTAATTCTTCAAGTCTTCAAAAGGCAAGTGAAAACTACCTGCAATATCACTACCCAGAGAAAAGTGGTTATAAGTTTGTTGTCTACCCATTCAGTCTTTCTTTTTTTTTTCTGACTCTGCATATGTGTGCATTTAATCTATATATATAAAAGGCTATGTGACCAGTTGACCAGTCAACCAATGACTGGCCAATAGATATGATGCATACTAATCACCAGGGGGCAGGTGCTCAACACAGGAGCTGCTGAGCAACAGCAACTTTGCAGAGTGTCCTCTCGTACTCTGCGACACCATGGGGGATGTCGGATTTCCAGTTTCAACCAGATCCCCACAGGCCAGGCTGAGGGACCCTACTTGTTGGTTGGAGGGACCTTGCTCACTTTGCATACACCTTTCAAGCACCCTAGGTGCATCCGGCCAGGGAGGGACCACAAGAAGTTGGCTCCAGGGCATGTCCGGCCCTTCTCACTAAGACCCTCCCTGCTGACCACCTTCTAATTAATTTCCTTTCAAAGTTCACGAATCCATGCACTGGGCCACTAGCATTCTTAAAATTGGATTGTACTTAATAATATCTGTTTTTCAAATGTTCCAATATTGGTGACTATGTTTCTGTGCCAATCAGTATGCTCCTACCACACTATTTTAATCATTTTTATTGGCTACACAGTATTCTACTGTCCAAAATATTCATGTGAATCACGATCTATTTCTCCCACTCCAGGCATTTGTCTATGTGGTTTTCTGAAGCCAATTTAACAACTCTGTCTAGTCAAACTGGTTTTAAAATTCAACATAAGTCTCTACAATGTATTAGAACTGACTCTCCCCTCTCCCCGAAATCTCCCAGTCATGTCACCCTCTCTGTTTTGAGATGAAAGGACTTTAGATTTGAGCCTGAAATTGTTTACAGGGTCTCCTCCCTACCGGTCGGGGGGAGAGGGGGTAGTATGCTGTCAGACCCACAGCTGTCAGATCTCCCGAGCTAGAGGTGGGATTTGGGAATAAGGAGGGAAAGGGGTTCATCCCTAAAGCAAATATGGAAATTGTTAGAAGAATCCTGCAGAATTTCCAACGAGTTACTGCTTCCCGGAGAATGAGGAATCTCCAGATCAAAGAGCAATTGTTCAAAGCCCTCACTCTAGTTCAGGGCTCACTGTCTTGGCCTAACACTGAGAATCTGTGAGTGCAACAGCATGAAAAATAAATTTGTATTGGATTTATTCAGTATGAAATCCAAGCATATTTGCAGAGAAGATAAGGGCCCTGAGGATGCACGGCTTGTTCTTTCCAAGTCACCAACTTGGAACCAGAGGCAGAAGGAAGGGCTGTGACTCACTTTTATCTTTTGGACGGAGTTCCTTACACTGCGCATTCACACGCATAGCTAGCAACTGAAAGCATACAGCACTCCCCTTGTTAAAATGGAATCCCACTGGCTAGCTCATTGATTCACAAGTAGGCTAACGAATGCCATACTAGCAGCTTAGATGAAAATGAATGAAACACATCCAGGGCTTTGTTATGTTTCACTTGTGACAACCTTTCTAAGAAAAAAAAAAAAAAAAAAAGTAAAAGGCAGACAAGCTGGGGCTTCATGAAAAGGACAATGTCTGGGCCATCATCCTGGGCTGGAATGTACCCACAGCCAGAAGCATTCTCAGACCAGCCCCGCCCCCCTGCCAAGTTCCAGGGGAGCTGCTTCTCTAAGGCAGGAAAGAAATCCCACAGGTATCCCATGACCAGACTGACCGGAGCTCAGAAGGCAGCATTGTTTGCAGCTCTGCGGGGTCTGCTCAAGATGGAAAAATCTGTTCATATAGACTCCTGTGCATGTCACAACTTCTCACTCCATCCTGCCATGGAATCCATACTCTGCCCATCTTCGCAAGGAAGAGAAAGGCAGGAAATCCTTATATCCTCTGCCCCTTTCCCCCAAATTTGGGTTGGTAGCAGCAGTTTATTTCTTTCACACAGATGAAGGTGTGTGTGTCAAGTTCAAGACTCAATGCCCAGATCTTCCCCTTGAACCAGTTCCCTCCCCTCAACACTTAGGTGGGCACCTCTGTGCCAATGTCCCCCAGCCTCCATCTTCAGCCCCAGCTCAAGGAACCCTCTGCCTTCAGGCTATCATCATTTGTGTGTGTTCATGAGTACCTCTTATCAACATGTGCAAAATCATTCCTCATTTTATCCCATGAGCTAACTCTCCTGCTGGGTTTCCTACCACCTTCAGTGACACTGGACACTGGAACCCATGAGCTATCTTTTACATTCATTCCTCACCTAGTTATTACTCATTAATGATCCAGGGACCATCACAGATACCCTTTGGAGGAGTTTGACCATTGTCCCGACAGGAGTGGACATGGCAGATTCTTGACCATGAAACTACATGATTATTTTTGGAAAGTTATTCTGTCCTCAATTGTATATCATCTTATCACACCTTCTCAATCAACCATCACCTCCACCTCCAGCATTTATTTATCTCACATGTTATCTACTTAGATAACATGTACTGTGCATCAGGAAGTGTTATAGGTGTTTTACAAGTATTAACTTTATAAGTCTTCATAAAAAACAGTCCTATAAGGAAACAAGTTATTATCCTTGTCTTATGGATGAAGGTTGAGAGGCACAGGCAGCGGGTCAATAAACTATGAGCTGGGGTCAACTTGTCCCTTATCAGTTTTTGCAGGTAAAGTTTTATGGAACAAAGTCATGCATTTATTTATGTACTGTCTATTGTTGCTTTCACAACACAAGGAATGAGTTTAGTATTTGCCATAGACTAATTTTCTTGACATTACTTGTTTACTTTTCAAGTTAAGCATCTACCTATGGTTTGGAATAAAAATCAGAGTAAACACAATCTGCTCTGTATCACAACACAGTTGCAAGTATGCTGAAAAGGAGTGGCCAAGGGAGTGTGCATGGAAAAGCTTTCTGCTTTTTATAAAGTTTCTCTCTTGAGCCTCAGTGTCCCACTGCAATCCACATCTTTGAATGTTTCACACAGTTCTATGAAAACACTGAGTATCAGTGACTGCTAGCAGTCTGCTTGTTGTTACCCATATTTTTCATGCCAATGGAGGCAAGAAGAGACCTGGGTAATAAAATCAGATAATCCCCAAGCATTTATATCTGGTCTCAGAAGGCAGGTAGAGAGAGTATTTAGCTCTACTGAGTTCCAGAGTGGGATTTTTCTAATCAAAGCAATGCCAGGGAGAGTTGGCCCTCTCATTAATCATTAACAATCATGCAAAGCAGTCAGGAGATAAGATAAAATCACCTATCCTATCTAATAAAAGAGTAATATGCAAATTGACCATCACAAGATGGCTGTCCCCATGTGGTCAAAGATGGCTGCCACAAGATGGCTAGCAAGAGAGGGCAGTTCAGTGGGACCCAGGTCTGCAGGGGAGGACAGTTGGGGGGACCAGGCTGGCAGAGGTGGGCAGTTGGGGGGACCAGGCT
>PVJC01052245.1:0-11188 GCA_004026665.1 Murina feae
GCAAGGCTGGCTGGACGCAGGTTTCTGTTCCTTTAAGCTGAGGTGGGCTGAGGTAACGAAACCTCCTCTGCTTCACCTCGCAGCGCAGCGTCTATAATGAGACTTTGTTACTTTTAGTAAGGCAGGCCAGGCTGCTGTTCCCTTCAGCTCCTGAGGATTCTATGATTGTTACATTATTGAAACATGTTTCGGAGCCTGCTCGCCAAGGGCCGAAAACAGTATCGCTTTCGCTCCTGCTGCAAGGGACGCTGCCTAAACGTTTACTCAGGTCGTGAGTGGCGGCCGCCATGTTGGCTGGGCTAATTTGCATACAGCCGCTCTGATTGGCTGGTGGGCGTGGCTTACCCTGTCTCGGAGAAACGGTTAATTTTACTATTTCGCTTTTATTAGTTTAGATAGCTTGCAATCCTTTTTTTCTAGTGACCACTTTACAATGTTTTATAGCCCTAGCCATTTGGCTCAATGGATAGAGCATTGGCCTGCGGACTGAAAGCTCCCAGGTTCAAGTCTGGTCAAGGGCACATGCCTGGGTTGCAGGTTCGATCCCCAGGAGAGGCATGCAGGAGGCAGCCAATCAATGATTCTCTCTCATCACTGATGTTTCCCTCTCTCTCTCTCTCTCTCCCCCTTTCCCTTCCTCTCTGAAATCAATTAAAATATTAATGAAAAATTAAAAAAATAAATTTGGTAGTAATTAATTTGTGTAATATGTTTTAAACACTAATATTTAGGCTTCAATATGTTCGAAGTTCTTTGGTTGAAAGCACTTTCCAACATTCTGAATGTGATGGTCCACGCATAGGGAGAGGATGCGCAGGGGACTACGTGTCAATAGGGAGGTTCTGTGTAGCCTCTGTGGGTTTCTGCCTAAAGCACCTTCCAGCAAACTCCTATGAGAATAAATCGTAATCAACGTAAGCATTAGCCTAAATGAAACAGAATCTGTGCTCTTACTAGTAACCGTTAGTTTACTGTTCAGCAACAGTTACTAATATTGGCATAAGTTAAAATATTTTGAGGCAAAAAAATATATTTTTGAGGTTATGATAATATAGAATATTTATAGTACATATCATTAAAGCATATATAGAATACAATATATACATACTATATATACAATATATTTATATACAACATATATATCTACACATACATATGACCAGTCCAGAGCAAGCCTGCTCACTGTCATAATATTTACCTTGTAAAACTCCCCAAGGATAGAGACGGCCTCTGACCATCCTTTTTCCAACTTTCACCTCATCCACACACCCCACTACAGCAAAAGGTAAGTGTTCCTATAAAGGAAGGACAATTTTAATCATGTCCTTATGCCAACATGACATATGCTGTTCCTCTTATTTCTGTTATGGAAACAATAGAGACAAGAATAACATCATAAGCTTATTCAAACAAGGGATCTACCCTGCCTCAGATTTTATGACTTGGCAGCAAATATGTGCACATTGATTTCTTCAAGCATTAGTGTCAGGTCCTGAAAACTATCTAAAGAGTAGAGCCTAAACCAAAGCATTATGCTGTGGGAAATACAAAGAGAAAATATTTTTAGTAGACAAATCATTTTTCTCACATTATCTTTACCCTGAAACACAAAAATAATGTACAAATCACTTTTCACTTCAGTATAAATGTAAAAAACAAAAGTACTGAGAATAACTATAATTAGTTCATGTATATACAATATAAAGTATATTAATAAATAGTGCTCTATATTATATATACATATTCATACATGGACATGTATAGAATTCTAAATACAATTAAAGGGTCACTTTAATCACTTGATGGTGAGTCAAGGGAAGTCTGAAAACTGAGGTCATCCAAGGGAGATTTGGGAAGAAGATAAGCAAAGTAGGAAGACAATCATATGTAAGGATAAAGTTTTGAATAAGATGCAGCCACAGAATATACAAGATTTTAATGATCTGTCAGAAGTTATATAGCTGGTATGACTAAATGGAAGAGCTGACACACAATGTCTAAGGTAAAAATTGTTAAGCATTATGTTGAATATTTAATAATTAACAGTAGTATACTCATTGATTTTGATGAAAAATTACTCCCTATGCATTCTTTGGTGTATTACTAGGTAAGCGAGGCCAAAATCTTTAAGACAAGATCTAAAGAAAATGTAATACAGAATAACTTTAAAATTTACATTGCTTTTTCATTTCAAAATCTATTTAGTTTTTATATCCTATATAATAAAAGGGTGATATGCAAATTGACCCTAACAGCAGAACAACTGGGAATGACTGGTCACTATCACGCACACTGGCCACCAGAGGGCAGATGCTCAATGCAGGAGCTGCCCCTGGTGGTCAATGCACTCCCACAGGGGGAGCTTGCTCAGACACAAGCCAGGCTGACAGCTGCCAGTATAGCAGTGGTGGTGGGAGCCTCTTCTGCCTCCTCAGCAGCACTAAGGATGTCCAACTGCAGCTTAGGCCTGCTCCCTGCTAGCAAGTGGACATCCCCCGAGGGCTCCCAGGCTGCCAGAGAGATGTCTGACTGCCAACTTAGGCCCGATTCCCTGGGGAGCAGGCCTAAGCCAGCAGGTGGACATCCCCCGAGGAGTCCCAGACTGTGAGAGGGCACAGGCCCAGCTGAGGGACCACCTCCGCAGTGCACAAATTTTTGTGCACTGGGCCTCTAGTCTTAAAATAAATAGGGTATGGGATGCCAGTCAAGATGGTGGAGTAGGCAAACTCTGTGATTGCCTCCTCCCACAACCACTTCAAAATTACAAGTGAGACCTAACCAATGTGGCTCAGTGGATAGAGCATCAGCCTATGGACTGAAGGGTCCCAGGTTCAATTCCGGTCAAGGGCATATACCTTGGTTGCAGGCACATCCTCAGTAGGGGGTGTGCAGGAGGCAGCTGATCCATGTTTCTGTCTCATCAATGTTTCTAACTCTCTATCCCACTCCCTTCCTCTCTGTAAAAAAAATCAACAAAATATATATATTTAAAAATTACAAGCGAAATAAGCTAGTCAGAGAAAGATAAATATCACATGATCTCACTCATTTGTGGAATACAATGAACAATATAAACTGATGCACAAAAATAGATCCAGAGACATAGAAGCATCGAACAGACCTTCAAACCTCAGAGGGAAGGCAGGGGAGGGTAGAAGTGGTGGGTAAGAGATCAACCAAAGGACTTGTATCCATGCATATGGTTACAAACAATAAGGGGGTGGGAGCATGTGCAAGGGAAGGGAGGTGGGGGAGGGACAGGTCAATGTGGGGAAAGGAGACAAATGTAATACTTTCAACAATAAAGAATTTTTTTTAATTGCAACTAAGTTATAGAACAATCAGCCTGGAGAACCATCTGAGGACTAGCTGAACAGAAGTCCTGTAACTAAGATATAAAGGAGCCATGTGAGACTGTGGGTGATGTGAACACATAAAATGGGCTGGCCCCACACCCATGTCTGGCAGTTGAAAATTGGGAGACATAGCTCAGCTGCAGAGGAGCAGGTGGCCCCAGCCTGGAACACTAGTGCTGGGAAGGGGAGCCCCCACAGCATCTGGCTGTGATAATCAGAGACTGCATTTCTCTGGGTGAGACAAAAGGCTCCAGAAACCCAGGCATCCTCTTACTGGGCCCGTGCAGACTCACTTGCTCTTGGCACTCTCCCCGGCATCTTGAGGAGGGACAGCAGCTTGGGAGGCGCCAGAGACAGAAGGGAGAAACTGGGTTGTACAGGTTCAGGGCTGGAGGGACAGCTGCCGTTGTCCCTGTGTTGAGCCTTTCCCCGACAGGCCCAAATATGGCTCTGCATTAGGTTGGTAAACTCCACTCACTCCACCCTTGTTGCCTCCCTGAAGACCTCACTCCACTCAACTAATGCACCACCATAAGCCATTATTATCTGTTTTGAGGGCATTATTAAATAAAATAGGGGTCACTTGAACAAGCACTATAATATCACAAGAGTCCATCTGATAACCAGGATGGCTACTAATGAGCAGGTAACATATAAAATACAGATATTCTGGACAAAGGGATGATTGACATCCTGGGCAGGATAGAGCAGAATCACATTAAATTTCATTACAATACTCAGAACAGCATGCAATAGACAGCAAGCATATGAAAAGACCAAATATCATATAATTCCATTTATATTATATGTCCAGATCAAAGAAATCTACAGAGAAAGAACTTAATTAGTGGTCACCCAGGGTTGGTAGAGAGGAAGGCTCACAGGTAGTAGTGGAGAAGAGCTGGCTGTATGAGGTTTATTTTAGATGAAAAAAATGTTCTAAAATTTGTTTCAATGATGGTTGCACGCATCTTTAAAAAGACTAAAAATTATTGAATTGTATACTTTAATGAGTATGTAAATTATATCTTCATAAAGTTGTTTGAAAAGAGAATTGATTCTCAGTGAACACTTTTCAAAATCAAGAAAATAAAACATTGCCCTGGCCGGTGAGGCTTGGTTGGTTGGATGCTGTCCTGTGCACTGAAAGGTTGCCTGTTCCCCATTCAATTCTCTGTCAAGGCACATGGCCCGACTGGCAACACGATCCCAAGTGGGGGGGTGGGGGGTGCAGGAGGCAGCTGACCAATGATTCTCTCTCATCATTGATGTTTCTATCTCTCTATCCCTTCCTCTCTGAAGTCAATAAAATGTTTTTTAAATCTTTAAAATAAATAAATAGAACATTTTTCACACTGTATTTTGGAAAAATACCTTATTTATAGTCTCTTGGTCAGATAGAAATGACAGTATACTACTAATATTGTTGCTTACAAATTATATTTGATTCTCACATGTAAAATAGAATTAGCATTACATAGAAGCTTACATTCATTGAGGAGTTCACTTGAGCAGTAGTTTTGTCATCTGTTGGGAACTGGTATATCTGGATGCCATTACTAATCAATTCATTCATTATCTTACTCTTAAATGTCTGTAAATCATTTTTAGAAATTGTATCTGCTTTGGCAATCAGTGGTATAATGTTCACCTGGTAAGAAAGAAACAAAATTTCACTATTGAGAATTTGTTGTTAACCCTGGAATTTTTACAGTCAGAAACCTCAAATATCTGACCATAAGTATCTAGATAATCACTGACTATCATGCTTTCCTCACAAAAATTGTTTTCCAAAATATTCAGTTCTTTTAAAGATATATTTTTATGAGAGTTCAGGCTTAGAAGTCTTAATTTTTGTTGTTTTCTCAAACTTTCTATGTTTCTAACACATCAGTAGGTAGTAAAATATAAGTAGTAAGATGATGTAATGTATTTAATTTATTAACAATTTGATTTCTTATCTGAGTGTGAAAAACCAGAAGAAACCTTTTCTCAAATTATAAAACAATTTGTCCTCTACCTGTCATTCATTTGCATCACCTTCTTCATAAATTCTTCTTGCTTTTGAATAGATCCTTGCTCTATTATATGTCTTTGCAGATAGATTTGCTTGTGGTTTCAAGCAAAGACCACCCAAAAATAATAGCTTTTTTTTTTATTGCCATACTCTGAAGGCTAAATGCGTAAGAGTATATATAGCACCTAGCTAACAAATATGTTTGTAATTTGTAATAAGGAATTGTTTCCATATAACATATTTGAGGTTGAAATGTATTTATATTTTCTTTCTAGTTCTAAAATATAATTATTCCTGTCTCCTTGTGTTTTCAGCTTAATAATTGAACTTTGTAGAAAATAACAATATGCAAAATTCTAAAATGTCTTATTACTGTTATAAGATACTTTGTTAAAGCATAACTATCCAATGTCAAGTTCTGTGATATAAGTAGAAATGTGTAAATGCCTGCTTTAAACATATTGTTTTTGTTTTAGATTCTTCAAAGTACTTTAAAAAAAAATCTTTGTTCCAATCTAGGGTTTCCATGCTGTCACATAAATGTTCCAAATTTTGTCTAATTTTATAATTTTAAACAATAGCTTCCACAGTAAAAAGCAGACAGCTGCTAAGATAGATTCAAGTCTGACATAAATGCATTGGGTTGTATTAGTGACAAAGCTGGGAAAAGAAACCCTCTGTGATAGCAAATCATTAACACATAAGAAATGAAAACTTCTGCCCGGCCGGTGTGCCTCAGTGCTTGAGCATTGACCTATGAGCCAGGAGTTCACGGTTCGATTCCTGGTCACGGCACATACCCAGGTTGCAGGCTCAATCACCAGGGCGGGGTGGAGGGGTGCAGGAGGTAGTAGATCCATGATTCTCTCTCATTGTTGATGTCTCTCTCTCTACCCCCCCCCCCCCGCTCCCTCTCCCTCTCCCTCTCTCCATTCCTCTCTGAAATCAATAAAAAGAAGTTTTTTAGGTGAACAAAAATAGATACAGAGGCAGAGCAGCATCAAACAGACTGACAAATTACAGCAACAAGGACAGGGACGTTGGGGGGGGTGGGCGGTAAACAGATCAGCCAAGGGACTTTTGTGTATGCATTTAAGCATAACCAATGGATACAAAACAATGGGGGGTAGGGGAGGCTGGGGGAGGAGCAGGGGGAAAAGAGATATATGTACTAATCTTTGTAAAGCTTTATGCAATTTAAAAAAATTTGAAAAAAGAAAGAAAACTAAATAAAAATAAAATAAAGTGGCGGGGGGAGAATTTTTTCAAAAACTTTCCATGTTGTTAATTCCTCAGGTGTTCAGATTTGAGGAACAAAAATCACTTATTGCAAGGAGAGCCAATCAACCTGGGAGAGAACACAACCACCACACCCACACCCTTTGCCTTCTCCTTTATGTAAAATGGCCCTGCAGAAATGAGCAGTTTCCTGTATCTGAAAATAGTGTGACGATTGCAGGTGGGCTTAAAATTAAAAGCAAAATTGTGTGTCCCTTCTTATTGAATATATTACAAACTGAGGAATTAAGGCAATTCTCTTTTTTTGTCTTATTAAGACAACTCTTAATTTAAACTAAAAATATAACTTATTTTAACTACTTGGTGACAGATGAGATTAAGTACAACATTTCTTCCTAGTTTGAACAAAGTAGAGCAAAAGTCAGGCCTTCTTTGATAATCTCTTCCCGATTTTAGAACTGTTCCTCTCTACAGCTGAATAAAGTTGGAAACAGTATGTTTAATCAGGGCTGAGTGCCAGAAAAGAATACCGTGGCATAAATTTCTTTCATATGTAATTTGGCCCTCTGCTGGGGAAAAAAAAAAATACATGTTGCATTTTGCATGCTGTCTGATAGGGCCAGTAGCCAAGACCATGAAAGCTTCATGTTTCAAAACACCAGTGGGCCTGGCCAGCATGGCTCAGTGGTAGAGCATCGACCAATGAACCAGGAGGTCACAGTTGGATTCCCGGTCAGGGCACATGCCTGGGTTACAGGCTGGATCCTTGATCCCCAGGGTGGGGCATAGCAGGAGGCAGCCAATCAGTGATTCTTGCTCATCAATGATGTTTTTATCCCTCTCTCTCCCCCTTTCTCTCTGAAATTAATAAAAATATATTTAAAAACAAAAACAAAACATCAGTGGTACCAGATAAATGTTAATGGGATCATTTTGTAATACTGTAGAGCGATTTCAATTTCAAAATTTGGGCAATGGACCACAATTTGAATTATCATTCAATCACAAGAAAAACTAAATTTTTATTTTTATTTTTTAAATCTGTATCTCATTATCCTAATGCATTTTCTAATTAAATTTCTCTAGGAAGCAAGATAGGATGGAAATTTATCAAATGCTGTTATGAGCTGAATATGTCTCTTCTCCCCCGCATGCGTATGCTGAAGCCCTAACCCTCAGAATGATCTGTATTTGGAAACATAATCTTTAAATGGGCCCTAATCCTGTCTCACTGGTGTCCTAATAAGTAGGGGAAACTTGGACACACAAAGAAACAGCAGGTGTGTGGGTAACGGAAAGGCCATAGCCATCTGCCACCCAAGGGAAAAGGTTTCAGGAGAAACAAAATTTGGCAACACCTTGACCTTGCACTTCTAGTCTTGAGAATTGTGAGAAAATTAATTTCTGTTGTTTAAAACCCATAAATCTGTGGTGTTTTATAATGGTGTTGTTGGGACACTAATACAAATGCTTTAAAAATTAATAGAAAAAATATGACACATCACAAAATAATTTCTTAGATAAGGATGGCTGTAAGATACATATTGTCTTAATATAACTATCAAATCTGGATCGGTTTGATGGATTTACCAAACACACCTTACTGTCAATGTTCTTCAAGGTTAATAGATCAAGGGCCTTCAGAGAATGTCCCGTTGGTGCAATGAAGTAAAGGCACACGTGGATACGAGTATCATGGTAGTCAGCAAAAGAACGTTTAATTTTCAGCTCTTCTTGAAAATAGGCCTCAAATTGAGCATCTATGTAGGAAACTATTGGTTGGTAGCTGAAAAATGATTATTTAAACATTTAACATAACATATAACAACATCTGAAGTCTGCATTTTTACCATTAACTAATAGTCTACATTTTATTATTAACTAATAAATAGTTAATATATGTGCTCAATAGCTTTTCATATAAATAAAAATGTGCATAACATGTTCTTACAAAGGTAACAATCACAAACCAATAACAGCCCATTGTTTCTAGAAGTGGCAAAATGATCTTTCAATTTAATGACATCCCAATCAGAAGCCAATTTCTATGTGTATAGAAGTACAAAGGACCAAGAGTGGTCAAGACATATTAAAGAAAACCAAGGAGATATAATCTTCATATGCCAGGTCTTCTTATTAAGCTGAAATAATACAGTATGGTAGCAGCACAAGAATAGATAGACCAGAGCACAAGAGAATTTTTTAATGTGATAGAACTTTTCTATGTGCCAGCTGAGATGGTGCAACTCTACGCAATTTAAAAACTTACACTTGACATCTGTATGGTTTTATTAACCAAAGTCACCCCAATAAATGCAATTTTAAAGGACCCACAGAAATATACACCATAAAAGGAAGTTCTACTGTATGTAAAATTCAGAAGAGTGACATCCTAATCGTGGCAATAAATACTTCCGGGCTTTTTAACAACTAAAAACCTGATCTGTCCACTAACAAAGGTACCTCTGTGGGAACTGTGGAACCCGCACCATATGCCAGAGAACCAGGAGGAGTTTTGCCCAACTGCACCTCCCCTCCCCTATGAGCTCTGAAACCAGCAGAAGCCAGCAAACCTGCCTGGACCCCACTTTCAAGCAGGGAGGTGAGGTGGGACTGGAGAGTGTTTACTTGGCCCTACAACCACGGATAAAAGGCACTTGTAGAAGTTCAGCAATCAAGATGGGAGAATACATTTGGATGCATTGGAGAAGGGAAGAGGAACTTTGCCAGTGTCAGCCTTCCCTCAAGGCAGCACAACCTGGGGCTGAAACAGCTGGTAGCAATCTCTCCCAGGGCAAAGGAGTAAGTGCCCAGCAACCTTAGAGAAATACCCTTTCCCTCCCAGCAGTCCCCAGAATACCGAGGCAGGAACTCCACAAATGGAGGGAGGGGATTGGGGAAAAGGCAGATAAAAACATCAAAGGGCATGACGTGGGTTAAAAGGTCATGGTCCACGATGACTAGGCTCAGGACTTCAGCAGGACTCTCACTCGTGAAACTGGGGCGAGCCTCAGCTTCTGATTCCCGCTCCAGGCCTGTGGGCACTCTCAAAGGTCAAGTGCTAAACTCACACATCTCCCCATTCTGCAGCTGGCTCTGTGGGCACACACTGTCCAGCGCAATTGGGAGAGTGAAATCTGGCAAGTGAAATGCACTTGGAGAAATCAGACCAAGCTCTGTGAGCAGGGAGAAACCATTTTCTGAAAAATGTGAGCTATAGAAATGCTTTCTGGGGGAAAAAGAGAAGTTTCCAGCAGTCAATCATATGAGCTGTGAGAACTAGAGAAGTAAATTCTGAAGACTTTCCTTACAATAGGGAGAAAGAAATGTGCAGCTGAGGTATCATACAAGGTCATAGAAAGCCCCAGTAAAACAGGCCAAGTAGACAGTTTACTGCACCTGACTGCAACTAGCAAATATCTGAGGACACGTCCACTACTTCAAATGTGAAAGCAGCAAGGCAAAACTTCAAGGAGCATGAAGCATCCAGGAAAGGTACCACCACGAGTAAGAAAAGCTTTTAATTAAAATAAGAACCCACTCACCTGGCTTCTTTGTTCATTTGATCACCATATCCCACTGTAGTCACAACTGTTAATTTCAACTTAACATTGCTTTCCTGGAGATTACATGTCTGAATTTTAAGTTCAACATTTGAGCAAAAATGTGAGGATTTTTTTTCTCTCAAATTAGTATTAAACAATGTGTCAATCAGTGTTGATTTTCCCAGTCCAGTTTCCCCTGTAATAAACATGATACATTATATAGGGGTGTAGATGGCTGAGAAGTAACACTCTGAAGGGTCCCACACACTCCAAAGACAGTGATATCCTTGAAAATATACATGCTACTCCTGACACGTTCAGTCATTAACATAATATAGAAAGAAAATATACACAAAGTTGTATCAGATTTTGAAGAATACTGAAGCATTTAAAGAAAAAGTGTGTAGATAAAATGGCTAAGAAGATGGAGACAAATATAAACATGAAGGTATGTTCTTGAATCAACAGCACCAGTTTTGCAGTGCTGAAAGAGAAGTTGAAATGAGCATTTGGAAAAATTAAGTAATAATTCAAAGGAGAAGTCTGGCACTTACCCACACATAGAATATTAAAAGAAAATCCTTGTTCAATAGATTTATTGACCAACTGATGAGGCAAACATTCAAAACCAAAATGACCAAGCATAGTTAAACAACGGATATTCTCTTCTTTTTGCTGAAAGAAAACACAAGTTAAAAGATTTTAATCAGAATAGAAAATATCATTTGAAGATCATTAAAATATTTATTTTTAAAAATATTTTTATTGTTTTTTAGAGAAAAAGGAAGGGAGAAGGGAGAGAGAAAGCTATCCATACGTAAGTAGAGCACTGATCATGGATTGCCTGGGTGCCTCCTGCACGCTCCCTGCTGGGGTTCGAGCTGAAACCTGGGCATGTGCTCTGAAGGAACATTTCTCTGTCTTTCCCTCTCTCTAAAAATCAATGGGAAAATATCCTTGAGTGAGGAGAAAGAAAGAAAGAAAGAAAGAAAGAAAGAAAGAAAGAAAGAAAGAAAGAAAGAAAGAAAGAA
>PVJC01052246.1:0-11205 GCA_004026665.1 Murina feae
AGACTTGTGATGACAGCTTCTAGGTGGATAGCCCTTCACCTCAGGGTTTCATGAAGAGGAGAGGGTTTTATGCAAAAGACAGTTCCACAATTCCTAATGGTTTTAGAAACTGAGGAAGGCACGCGTTCTATGCATTGGTTGTATCATAAAGCAAATATTTTAATGCTCTATTCTCTATTGGATTGCAAGAACCTGCTTATGAATGAATCACATTTTGTGTGTATAATAGAAAACATTCAAGTTGGTCGTCTAAAATGCAGTAGTATTTTCTTGACAAATGAGAAAATGTAATTTCAATGTTTCGTTTTACAAACATTTGAGAAAGATTATTGGTGAATTTCGGGATTAATCACATTGTTTAAATTCATAGAGAACGTAGGTGTAAGTTCTGTGACATGCTCTTTGATTTTGCATAATTGGTTATCAAGTGTAAATCTTCACTTCCTATTTCATTCTAAAATATTATCATTTTCTCCTTAAATCATGTTTGACTGAATGACTGAAGTCATTCGGGAAATTAAATATCTCTAAATGTATTTTTTAAATTAAAAATTAAGTTTTTTTGTGTTTTTTTATTTTTTTTTATTTTTTACATTTTTTTAAATTACATAAAGCTTTACACGGATTAGTACATATATTTCTTTTTTCCCCCTGCTCTTCCGCCCGCCTAAGTGTTAGTGTAAATTCTCCATTTCAGGAAATGCAAATGCAGAGTCAGACAAAATGATGTACTGAAAGTATGCTTGTTTGGGAAAAGGTTCACAAAGCCTTTAAGTGCTGCCTCTATTACTCACACTTTAAAAGTTTACAATTTTTAAAGTGACCAGGGCATGTGTGCAAGGACACATCTTATTACAGGGATTGTACATGTTGTCTTTCTATTTGAACATTTGAAAGAGTGAAGTCTTATACACTTCCAAATTTTAAAAAATTTAAATCCTGTTAAAACTTTTATGTATCAAGATGTTTCCCTTTAATTGTAGAACTGGTTTACACAAATTCAAAACTTCATATATTTGGATCCTTTTTAATAACTGTAGCATTTTGTACTGTTAATTTTTAATATTTTTAAGACATGAAACCAACAAAAAAAAATAAAACATAAAACACTGGTGGGTCCCAGAGAGAAGCAGCAATGGAAGACACGCTCCTATGTGGAGACCATGGTTGGGCCATTTCAGGGCATGGCTATTGGTCACATCAGCACGGTGCTCATTCTCTCCTTTGCGTAAAGGGGATGAGGAAGAAGAGATGGCTGGACTGCATTGCCTTTCTGGACAAACCAGGTCTTCCCAGTAGTGCAGCAGAGCAGACATGCGGGAGGACAGACAGGCTTACCAGCCAGGTTTGTCCAACAGTTACCAGGAACCCATGCACATGGCAAGACAGGCCCTGAGAAGCTAGCAACGACCTTGCGGTGCAGGTCATTCTAGGTCGGAGGGCCTCAGTTCATGTCGCCCCCAAGGGTGACACAGCTGTGTTGTGGGCTCTGAGCACACCTTGTCCGTTGGCCCGATTCCGGATGAGGGAGGCACAAGGACATTCCTGCTTGCTGACCACCTGGTAGGACTGGTGCATTCAGGTGTCCGGGTGTCTGTCCCTACCTGCCCAGGGGTCCTGCCAGCATCATTTGCTGAGGCTACCTTGGGAATGGCAGGGATGTGGGCTGTAGAGAGGAGACCTGGGTCCCTGTTGGTCGCAGCTTTGCTGGAACTTAATCTCTGGATGAGGCTTGGGACCGCCCCTCCTCCTGTGAAGTGGTTTCTCCAGGCCTCTCGTGGGACATCTGAGGTTTGGTGGCTCACATGTCTTGTCCTTTGGGGCACTGTGTGTCCTTGCTGTGGGGCCAGGAGGAAGCCCCACCTCATACCGCATCTCTCTGTGCAGCGCAGCGCAACTCAGGGAAAGCCACCAGACAGTCTGGGTTTTAGATTCCTGTGAGCCGGGCACAGAGAATGTCTCTGTAAATGGCAGACCGACCTCGGCCAAGATAGAAAGGCTTGACCTTTAGAAAGATGAGAACCTCCAACCGGGAGGATGGGGGAGGGGGTCCTCATGGGTAAGCCACAGAGGCCTGCCCTTCTGGTAGGCCCGAGAGATGACCTCTGAGGCTTCTCCTGCTCTTGAGGTCCACTCAGGTTCCACCTCCACACACAGGACTGGCGTGGGGTGCTGCCTCCCCGCATGACTCCTTAGCCCTGTCTCTCAGGTCCCATCCCCCATCTCTTCTCCATCAGTTCCCTGTAGGACACCATGGCAGTCCTGCCATTGCCCTTGGGAGGCCTGTCTTGTCTTTGAGCACCTGGTGGGAGGGAGGGGCCCAAGTTCCCAGACCAGAGCTGTTTCTTATATGCTGCCAGGAGCCCTGGGAAAGCGGCCCTTCTGCTTTCCTCCCTGTCCTGCTCAGTCTGCTCAGGGCCTGGCTGCATCATGGGTCCTCCCTAATGGTTGATGGATGGTGTGTCTCAGCCATCAACTAAAAACCACAGGGGACATGGCTGGACATTGACCTCCTTGGAGGCAGGACAGGCCCAGTCTCGGACACATCCAGACAACATGACCCTCTGGGAGGTGTCTGAGAAGAGGGACAAGGTCAGCCAGGTCAGGCGGCCCCGAGTCCAAGACCCCAGGTGCCAGCTTGGCTCTCCCACCGCCCACTGTCACACAGGCTGTAGGCTTGCTTCGGTTTGTGTAAACCATAGTTCCTGAAGTTCAAGTCCTTCCCTGTAACTCACAACCCTTCTGTGGGCCTTAGAGAATGTGGACCTCCACCCTCACTTTGCAATTACATCCTCAGAGATCATTCCCTCAGGCACGAGTCCTGGTTTTGAGAGGAAGAGGGTAGTACTTTGGGGCCTATCATGAGAACACAAGCGCAGCACAGGGGCTGGTAGGCAGGCCCCTGGCACCTGCATGCTGGGGGGACCTGGAGCCTCCCCACAGGAGCCCGCAGCCCAAGCCTGGTGCTTTGGGGAGGAAGGGAAACCTACCTCAGCCCAACAGCTCTCCCAAGGGGAAGGGAGGGCCTTCAGGGAAGGACAGGCGCAAGGGCTTCAGTTCCAGGGCAAAAAGAAGCAGAGAAAAATGGGGTGTACAGCAGCGGGGGGCACATGGGGAGTCACAGCTTCAGACCAGAAGCAGCCTCACCAGGTATGCAAATGTTGGACATAACATTCCTTTTACTGGGAGAGAAGTGTGGTGGGGGGAGGGGGGAGCAGGGGGCAGCAGGGAAGGATGATTAACAGTAATGCAGCGAGCAGTATGAAAAAGGCAGAGGTTGGGGGACCATGCACCCAATGTCTAGTCTGAGAGAGCAGGCCTGGGGTCGGCCCACTGCTGTGTGTTCACCTCTGCCACATCCTCACTGTGGGACTCTGGGCAGACCACTGGACTCCCTGAGCTGGTGCCCTTCTCTGAATGAGGGTGAGTGACAGCTGCACAGGGCCTTCCTCCTCAAAGCTGGCTCCAGAGCAGGTGCTGCCATTAGGGCAGATGCCTGCTTCCTGCTGAGCCCAGACCTGGTGCTAGGAAGTGGGGCAGCAATAAGGAAGAAGATGAAAGATGTTCTCTCTTGTGAGAAAGACTCAGACACGTGGCACATTGCAGCGCCTTTTACTGTTGGCCCTGGTTGGGTGTGGCTGCTCGGTCCTCGAGTCCGCATGTTGGGGTAGGGGGTTGGGTGTGCGAACAGGGTGCTGTGAGGGCATGGATATGAGCCCCACTGTGCCTGACACTCCCCCTCATGGGGAAGAAGCTGCCTGTCTACTGCTTCTGAGGAGTCCGGACACTGAGCATCTGTGAGATAAAGGCAGGGTGGCCTTGGCCCAGGAGAAGCAGGCAGAGCGGGCATTAGAGCAGCCATCCTTCTGGGAGTTTGTAAACCTGCTTGTTCCAGGCCACCCCAGCCAGTGAATGGAGCCAGCTCTCAGTCCTGCTGCTCACTAGATCGCTGGGCATCTGAAGGTCCTGCCCCTAGAGGTTCTAGTTGGTGGCCTGAGGTCTGGGGTGTTGAAATGTTCTGAGAACCACCTGATCTGGATTGTGGAGATCTCTGTTTTAGTTTTAGAGCCGTCATCCCAAACCAGCAGTATCAGGCTCTCAAGTGCAAATGCAGGCTCTTGGGCCCCAGCCCAGATTGATTGTGTCAGAAGCTCTTAAGCTGGGAGGGGCGCGGCACTCTCACAAGGAGTCAGCTCTTGTTGCACCTGCCACCTTCCAGGTGCGTGATGAGCCCTTCACCCTGACAGAAGCTGGTGCCCATGCCTGCTGCTTGCTGGCCTTGTCATTTACTGAAAGTCGCTCGTCGTCCCGTTGTTAGCAGGGAGCCACCCTTTCCCCACGATGTGATCATGAGTTTGGTGTCAGTGGGAAGGGACAGCAGCACGAGTCTCACCTGAGAGTCACACCTCTTGTCTCACCCTGAGTCTAAATCTGTGTCCATCATCAAGGTGTTCAGGTGTCAGGCACAGAGTGTGAGACTTGCGGGTCCAGGCAGTTCATGTTCAGGGAGTGGGCACTGGTGGGTCCCGCAGAAGATCTCTGTGTTGGGGTGCTGTTTGGGCAGTCGTGCAGGCAGGACGGAGGTGGTCTGGCCTAGGCAGTAGCCTGGGGTGTGGAGGGGGAGCCACATAGGGAATGAGGAGAGGCCTTGGTGGCCCATTTACTCAGAGGGGGAGAAGTCTGAGAGAGATGGCAGAAGACCCCTCAGAGCAGCTGGATGAATAGGCATGTCACCTACTGGGGCAAGTCCCTGTAGGACATGCAGTGGTGGCTGCTGGACACAGGGAATGTGGCCTGATTCTCAGGACATTAGTGGACAAGGCCTAAGGTGGAAGCAGTGAGAGTGAGCAGTGGAAAGCTGGGAGGGAAGCTGACCGGTTGGTGTCCATGACTTTTTATCTTCCATGAGCTAGAAGTGCACGCTGTGGGATGAGAAGGGAAGGTCAAGGGTGTGGAGAGCTCACTGCACAAGTCCTGACCTGGCCAGCAGCTCAGGGGTACCACCTGGAGCCAGGCTTCTCCCTTCCTGCTCTGCAGTCTTGGCCTTGGCTGATGTACCTCCACAAGAAGTGGGAAGGAAGGATTTCCCTTGAGAAAAGGCCTGATAAAGTGTTCCGTGGGGCTGACAGGTTTTCGGTTTACTTTAAAACACAGTTCAGTTTGTGAAACCGTCTTTTGCATGGGCTGGGTCTTTGGCTCTGCAGATTGAAGACTTGCGTGTCCAGATCAAAAGAGAAAAGCAGACCAGCCAGGATCTGGAGACCCTCAGTGAGGAGCTCTTCGAGGAGAGAGAGCAGCTGCTCCATGACATAGAGACCCTGAAGGCTGAGAAAGCCCAGGAGGTAGGCCCTCCAGCACCATGACTACCTTTCACTCCTGTCTGCAAAGGGCGAGTCCAGGTTCACAGCCATATTCTGGGAATCCACCAGTGATTCCTGAGTTACCAGTTTCCTCATCAGCTACAGTCAGACCAGCAATTCCAACCACAGCATGGGGGCAGGGACAGTTATTGACCCCCAGGGACACTGGCAGTGGCAGTCTTGTTTTTGATTGTGATGACTTGGAGCAGAAGGGAGGTGCTCCTAGCTGTAGTGGGGAGAGACCAGGATGCTGATAAATGTACTGCTGCACATGGCACAGCTAGCAGGCCAAAGAATCATCCCACTTCAAATGTCAAGAATCACTGAGAACCCTGGCAAACCTCCAGGGGTGATCCACCTCACAGTAAAAGAAGTTCCAGGATAGGCCTCCCAGTTCTGGGGCAGGGGCTCAGGGATGCCGCCCAGACCCCAGGCTTCTCCCTTCCTGCTCTGCAGTCTTGGCAGTGGCTGCTGTCCCTCCCCAAAAAGTGGGAAGGAGGGATTTTCCTTGAGAAAAGGCCTGATAAAATGTCCCTTGAGGCTGACAGGTTTTCTGGTTTGCTTTAAAACATAGTTCACTTCCTGAAACACACTTTTGCATGGGCTGGGTCTTTGGCTCTGCAGATTGAAGACTTGCGTGTCCAGATCGAAAAAGTAAAGCAGACCAGCCAGGATCTGAAGACCGTCAGTGAGGAGTTGTTCGAGGAGAGAGAGCAGCTGCTCCATGACATAGAGACCCTGAAGGCTGAGAAAGCCCAGGAGGTAGGCCCTCCAGCACCCATGGCTTCCTTGGTACCCCTGCCCTCAGCAGGGCAAGTCCAGGGTCAAGCCATGTTCCGAGGATCCAGCAGTGATTGTAGCTCAGATCAGGAATTCTCAGCCACAGCAGGAGGGTGGGGATGGACTTAGCCTCCCAAGGACACTGGCAATCTTTTTGTTTTTTCAATCTATTTTTTTATTTCAGAGAGGAAGGGAGAAGGAGAGAGAAAAATATCAATGATGAGAGAGAATCATTGATTGGCTGCCTCCTGCATGCTGCCTACTGGGATCGAACCAGCAACCTGAGCATGTGCTCTAATTGTAATTGAACTGTAACCACCTGGTTCCTATGTGGATGCTCAACCATGGACCCACACTGGCTGGGAAACACTGGCCATCTTATTTTTGATTGCCATGACTTGGAGGTGCTCCTGGCATTGCGGGGAGAGGCCAGGATGCTGCTTTATGTCCTACAGCACATGGCACAACCCGCAGGACAAAGATCCTCCTTCAAATGCCCAGCTTCATGCTCAGAGCTCTGGCTCCAGGGTTGACATGCCTCACACTATAGGAAGTCCCAGGGTAGGCAGCCCAGTGCTGAGGCAGCAGCTCTGTGATGACACCCAGGAACCAATTTTCTCTCTGCCTCCTCTGCCAGTCTTGGCCATGGCTGTTGTACCTCCCCAAGAAGTGGCCAGGAAGAATGTGGGGGCTGAAGAGACAGAGTGAAAACCTCCCGCGATCCTCTGTGGACATTTCATGGCCGCACCTGACACATGATGAACCCTAGCTGCAAGGGTAGCTGGGTGTCAAGTGTTTCAATTCTTCAGCCTCTCTAGTAGAGCAAAATAGGGGGCCCGGGATGGTGCTGTGGAGAATTAAGACACTTGCATCCAGCCTCCCCAGATACAGCTTCCAGTCTAGTAGGTTGAGGGACAGGTGACAAGCCAGATGACTTCAGATGTGTGCAATTGAGGGAATATATCTGGGTCCAGGGAGAGACTTGTTAGGTGCCGGACATTTAGGCTTCCCTGAGGATCTGTCAATCATATTGGGCCCTGGAGGATGAGAAGGAGCCAGTGATTCTGGAGTCCAGGGTGGAGGCAGGTGAAAATTCACAGCAGAGGGCAGGTCATGTGCAATGTCTGCAGGAGAGAGTGGCATGAGGAGCGCCACAGGGGTGGGCGGCCAGCTCACTGGGCCCCTGTGGACCAGGATAAAAAGTACCAAGGAAATCACTGACATTGTTTGGAAGTAAGAGCAGATGTGGTTTCTGTTCCTAAGTTATCTGGCTGCTGTGAAAGTGTTTTGACTTGAACTGTCTGTGTGGGGATCTCCGTGCCCTTCACCTTGTGTCCATATCAGTCCTTTGGGAATCATTAGGACGTCCTTTGGGTCCATGATGAGATTGTCTTTCCAGGCCTACACTTTCAGCCCACAGTTTGGACCAAAATCACGCCTGTGTCCTTTACACATTGTGTTTTCCTGCAGAACAAGAATCTTGACAAAGTAGTGCTTTCGCTGCGGGAGCGTTCACAGGCTGGCAGCGATGCCTGCATGCAGGACATGGAGAATGAGAACAGAGTCCTCCAGCAGCCGACAGTGAGGGAGAGCAGCAACAAAGTCAGCAAGCTGACGTGGGAGTGGCAGCAGCTGAAACAGGACCTGGAGTGGGTGAAGGAGCAGGCGGTGCTGGCACAGGAGCTGCAGCAGGAGCTGCACCGGCTGCAGGAGGAGAATGAGAAGCTGGCCACGGAGGTCAGCGCCCTGAGGACAGCCGCCGAGAGGGTTCACTTCCTAGAGCAGGAGAGCCAGGACCTGTTGCTGGAGAACCAGAGGCTGCAAACGTCCCTGGACACCCTGCAAGCTGAGGGTCTGGAGCGGGACAAGCAGTTGGACACCAGGGTAATTCTGGCCTCAGAATGAGTTAGGATGGATTCCTCCACAGTCAACTTTCTGGTCGTTTGAATGCTGTTGGATGGTGTTCTGTAAATATCAATTAAATGGGTTGGTAGTGCTGCTTAGGTTCGCTGTATCCTTACTGATGTTCCATGTACTTTTCAAAGTAGCCAGAGCAGGTACCCAAGGAGCTTATCCAGAGAAAGGGCATAAATTGCTGAAGAACGGTCACGTGCAGAGCGGGGCCCAGGACTAAGCTTAGGCCCATGGGATGGTCAGTTTATGCCTTGGGTCCTTCCAAGAGCAGTTCCTCAAGTGCAGGTAGAACTGTCCTCATCACGGCAGGGTTTTGCTTGTTCTGAGGGTCCTGCTATTTGGGTGTCTACACTTGACCCGCTCTTGGCCCCTCACTGTGAGTGCGGACAGGGGATCCAGTGTCTGTGGTCCTCCTGGGCCTGCACCTGGTGAGGCTTCATCCCCTTCTCCTTCCCAACAGGTGTAAAATTGCACTCTGAGCTCCCAGATTGCCTCGCTCACAGCACTCACAGAGCAGAACACCCAGATCCAGCACCAGCAGCTGGCGGCAGCCCACGAGGCCCTTCAGCGGGAACACACATGCCTGGGCGCGCTCCATGAGCACATGACTGAGGAGCGCGAGGCCCTTATGGACAAGTACAGCCGCCAGAAGACCCTGCTGCCTCGGACCCTGGAGCTGGAGAGCAGGGGGCTCAGTGACAGCTGTGTCCTTCAGGCTTGTGGGCGACTAATGGGCTCCCCAGGGCTCCTGTACCCCCTTCACTCTGGCCCCTCATGTTTCCTCTAGTACCACTGCTTCACAGAGAAGAGAAGCAAATCCACCATCACCCTCAGGATTTGGAGTTAGTGGGGCTGGAGACTGAGGGGCAGGAGGGTCTCCCAGGGGAGGGGGGTGTGCCCAGCTTAATCCAGGCTCCTGGAATCCAGGTGTCAGCATGGGCCTCCAAGCTCCCCTCAGGATTCCTACCCCCCTCTTCCTTTTCCTTCCAAATCAACAACAAGGAGGGGGAAGTTCACCACAGCTGCTGATTTTCAGAGGCATGACTTACCTAGCTCACCCGGCCTTTTCCGTGTCAAAGTCTCAAAGTCTGGGCTTCTGATTTGCTTTTTTTTTTAACTTTTAGTTTTGGAAACTTTTGAATATATGGACGTGTGCAGAATAGTATAGTGAAAACTCCAAGTTCCGCTCTCCTGCAGCAGTATTACCAATACTCTGCCATTCTCATGTCACTTTTACCTCTGACTCTTCATACATCTTTTTTTAAGGTAAAATGGATGCACCTTTAATGCATAAATCTCAACTTTGTGCTTTTGTCAAATCAGGGCTTTGTGTGCATGTAGTCCGCCAACTTTGGCTGAGCTCCTGCTCCAGCAGATCCCTGATTGCAATGGCCCTGGCAGGAGCAGCGGGACCCAGAGCCTAGGGGAGGTGTGATGTGCTCAGGAATCCAAAGCTGGGGAGAGAGAAGAAGAGATGTGCTAAAGAGGGGCTCTCCCACACTTGCAGCAGCTAAGGAGGGAGCTGTCCACTGTGTTCCTGTGCTTTGGAGGCTTCCCTGCTGAGTCCTTCCCTTGCCACTGTCTTGGCAAGATGCTAGGCAAAGGCTGGGGCTTCTCTGGGGGCCACTGAGGTGCAGGGATTTGCCATCACAGGGACCAGGGAGGGCACCTGCTGCTGCATGACTTGGGGGCAACGATGTTCATTTATGCATTCACCCACTGCTTCCTGTGGACTCTGTCAGGAGCCTCCCACCCACTTTCTTCACCCAGATTCCCATCCTTTAGGAGTGCCATGACGTCTGCTCCTATCAGACACTTGTTCCTTCCAGCCACAATGAGCATCTTCTGCCTCTTGGCATCTCCGACTTTGCCTCCTCCGCACCATCCTGTGTTCACGAGATGCTTAGTGAGCACCCACTGGACGTGTGGTGCTGTCTAACATGGTGGAATGCACCCAGCTGACTAATGATGGGAGCCTCCTGTGGTGCCCACCCCACACCAGGCGCTGCGGGCCTTACTCTCAATGCCCTAGGAAAATCATGTGGTTGTATTTTTATGTTGGTTCACATAGGAAGTTTTGTGCAGGTAGCATTTGACTGGTCTGAGGCAGGAGTTCATTGTTGTTCTGCCTGTGGCCACTTGCTTAATGGACCTGCTGTGTGACTCAGTGGTTTTTGCTGGTTGGACATATAAAAAAGCTGGAGACCTTTGATATGTCTGCAGCAGGGCTGCAGGTTGGAGGTGAATTTGCCTGGAACAGAGTCTGGGGGCTCTGAATTCATTTCACCTGACACTGGACTGGGACACTCCCTCCTTCGTTCCCCTGGTACACATGTACTGGGTGTCAAACCTTGTGCCCGGGATTCACTGGGGAGTAGGAATAGCAGGTTCCGCCCTGAAGAAGGGTGGTTACTGATGGTTGCAATAGGCTTGATCCTGTGCTTTTCCAAGACATAACAAGGAAGCAGGAGGTGGGGAACCTAATGGTCCGTAGCCCTGTTTGCCAAACCTAGATGAGAAAGATCGCTGCCCTGAAAGCCTGACAGAGCCCCCACCCCACCTTCCACTTGCCATGTCCGTCCTGGCAGCTCCATCCATGGCTAAAGGCCACACAAAGGAAAGTTTGTCTTCCAACAGCTGCCCAGCAGGTGTCCATGAGTCTGAGTCCCCACAAGTCTTGGATTCAGGAAGATGGTACATGTACAGCTGATAGATGGGGTGTAGGCAGGGATGGAGGGCTGCAGATAGGGGATGAAACCCTGGAACCTGGGTGGTCTCTGTCAGCTTGTCTCTGTGTGTGGACAACTCAGGAAAGGGGTCTGGAAAGAGATTTGCCTGTCTGGGGAAGATTGAAAGTTGATGGCTCAGTCTCAACCTTGGACCTGGGGAGGCCCCCCAAGTCACCCTCAAGTTTCCTGCAGGAGGAGGAACAGCCTAGGGCTGGTCAGGGGCTCCCTCTTGTGCTCTACAGCCTTCCAGAGAGGGCTGTGCAAGACCCTCTGCAGACTGGGACAGGAAGGAAATACAAGCCCGAGCTGAGGGGAGGCTGTGGGAGAGCGAGGGCAGGGGCCGGATTGGGGGTGCCTTGAGGTTCAAGGTTTGTAGCTGCCCCTGGTGGCTGCCTGGACCCCACCAGGCAAGTCTCTGGCCC
>PVJC01052247.1:0-11187 GCA_004026665.1 Murina feae
TTACATGATGACGCATCACTCCTACTACCACTGCCCCAAGCAAGGATCTCTCCTCCTTCATTATCATTGTGTAGCCCTCCCCTTTAGGGGGTCAGTACTGACACGACAATACTCACCGTGCAAACCACATCCCCACCCAACTGTTCCAACAGTGTCTGTTTTCTCTCTGGTTCAGGATCCTAGCTGGGAAACAGTACTGCATGTTGTAACCACATCTCATCAGTCTCCTTTTCTCTGGAACTGTTCTTCCATCTTTCCCCCTATCTCATGCCCCTGACAGGCCTTGCCTTCTGTAGGACCACCTCCCACCTGGGTTCGTCCGGTGTTTCCCGTGGCTCAGCTCAGGCCGTGCACTGTGCGGAGGAACCCACAGACAGGATGCTTGAGCTCCTCCTGGTGCATTAGATCAAGATGAATGACCCATCTTATGGGGGATGTTAACCTTGCTCATTTGGTCACACTGGGCTCTGCCAGGTGGCTCCACCATTTTTTCTTTTTAGTTGATTATGGGATTATGGGAAGATATTCTTGTATTATATGAATATCCTGTTCCCTTATCAAAACATGACCTATCAGAGACCCGGAAGTGAATCGAGCTGAATGTCAGACACATTCAGGATTGGTTTGTTAAGAGTGATCTTATCTACCCTGGATGGTTTGACAGAGTGGATAGAATGTCAGCCTGCAGACTGAAGGGTCCCAGGTTCGATTTTGGTCAAGGGCATTTGCCCGGGTTGTGTACTCGATCCCTAGTGTGGGACTTGCAGGAGGCAGCCCATCAATGATTCTCTCTCATCACTGGTGTTTCTCTCTCTCTCCCTCTCCTTTCCTCTCTGAAATCAGTAATATATATTGATTTCATATATATTTGTATAATATATGTTGATATTATATATTCATATAGAAACCTAGAGGAAGAGGAAAGAAAGAGGCACCAGAAATGACTCTTTCCAAGCACATCTGTCCCTGGAAGACCCCAGTGCTCATGCTGGGACCTTTGTGGAGGTGTTTTAGGTAAAAAATATTTTGAAATCAGCCACGTCCCTGGAGCAGAGGACTTTATTAATGTTATCAGAGAGAGTGGAGCCAAATTCTGATTTCATCACTTTTGCTACAGCAGAGACTCCTATGAACTTCCATGTCTCTTTTGAGTTTGGATTGCTCTGAATTTCTGGAGTCATTGAGGTCGTTATGTCACCACATCTAACAAATCTGTTGACCTTCAGGGATGTGGCCATTGAATTCTCTTGGGAGAAATGGGAATGCCTGGACCCTGCTCAGAGGGTCTTTTCCAGGGACACGATATTAGAGAATGACAGGAATCTTCTCTCCCTGGGAATTTAAAACTGAAAATAAAACCTAAAAAAAACTTACAGATGTGCAGAGAAGAGACACCGGAGGGTGGTAACTTGTTGGCTTCAAAACACCATGTAACATCTTTTAAAAAAATTTATCAAACAAATCAGAAAACAGAATTCCAGGGCCCTGCGCCTGTGCATGGGTGGGCCCAGTGGGGTGGGGTGGGGGTGTCACAGGAAGGGAGGAGGGTGAAGCTAAGTCTCTCATGACTCAGCTCAGATTTGTAGAAAGTTAAAAATGCTAATAATATGCAGCTTTAAAAAAAAATATTTTATTGATTTTTTTACAGAGAGAAAGGGAGAGGGCTAGAGAGTTCGAAACATCGATGAGAGAGAAGCATCGATCAGCTGCCTTCTGTACTCCCCCCCCCCACTGGGGATGTGCCCACAACCAAGGTACATGCCCTTGACTGGAATTGAATCTGGGACCCCTGAATCTGCAGGCCGATGCTCTATCCACTGAGCCAAACCAGCTAGGGCTGCAGCTTCTTTTTAAAAAGTACGTTTTTATTGATTTCAGAGAGAGGAAAGGAGGAGAGAAAGAAACATTAACATGATAATCATTGATTGATTGCCTCCTACAAGCCACCTACTGGGGATCGAGTCTGTAATCTGGGCTTGAGCCCTGGTTGGGAGTTGAGCCATGACCTGGTTCATAGGTCGATGCTCAACCACTGAGCCACGCTGGCTGGGCCAAACCCAACTTACTTGCCTGTTGTCCACTGTGGTGACTTAAAGATGTCAGACCCCTGACTTTGAAGTTCCCGTTGCAGCTGGGGTTGGCGATATGACCTGCTTCCAGTCAGCGAGAGGGCTTCTGGGAAGTGGTTTTCACTTTTCCTTTGTCCGGTTGCAGAGGGTAGATCCCCAGTACCTGGGGCTGCTGTGCTGTGGTCTATCAGTGAACTTTGCCTCTGTGATAGGCTTATGGGTTGAAGGTGATTTCTGCCTTAGGTCCTGAAGGACTGGATGCTTAGTGTGGTCACCAAGAGGAGAAAAGGAGGTGGGGGAGGAGCAAAGGGGAGAGCACGAGGAAAGAGATGGAATTTGGCCCAAACTGGGGGATTCCTACCCTTGATAACATCCCAGGTTTAGCGATTCAGAGACTAAGACCCCAGTCCACTGCCTCATGAATGCCCTTGTGAGACCTTTGCAGCTGAGCTGGTTGGTTCCCCGACAGTCCTTTGCATCCCCAGGCTTTCTACAGTGTGACGGACAACCTTAGGTTTTGAGACCTTTATATGCCTCTGGTTATTGAGCAGCCTGAGTGAGACAATACACATAAAGAGTTATCTGCCTGGTAAATAGTCAGTGCCCAGTCACTGTTAACTTTTCATATTGTTTTGAATTTGTGCTTTGCAAGTACAGATCTCTTGGTGTACACATTTGATACCTTTATGAACAAAAGGCAAAGGACCCACAGAGACTAGTTTTCAGCCAGCCTAATGGAAATGCAGGTGCTTGTCTCTTCAGGGATTTGAGAAGAGAGAAAGAAGAGGGTTACTTTTCAAAGATTAGGGGCCAAGAATTTTATTTTCATGGGTCTCTCTCTTTTGTGTGTGTGAAGACAGCTTCTCTTCTACCAGAAATCAAGAATGGAGTTAACACCCATTGTGTGTGTGTGTGTGTGTATCTGCCTGTTCTCTCCTAACACCTCCTCATTCCCTAGAACTTTGCCAGCATCTGGGAGGTCTAGTAAGAAATGCTCTTTAAATCCTCTGCATTCTTCAAGAAGCCCAAGGGGTTTAACAAGTTCTGATTTTAGCTAAAGCATAAAAAAAAAGCACTTTCTGTAACTTGGTTCTTTATGCCAAAAATCTTTGTGTGTTTGTCAAGTAAAGAAGCAAAACCCGGATCTTTTGTTAGTGGTTATGGGGCAATCAATATAAAGCAAGATATTTGTTCAGAGATAAGAAAGTTCTTTGCCTTTAACATTTTATAGTGTGTTTTATTGAAAGAGCGGGTTTCATACTGAGTATAAAGTTACTATCAGTAAACTTTAATTTCTAGAGATAAGACTATATTGAAAGTACAGTTGGAAAGAGGTCATGTAAAAATGTTCCCTTTAAGCTAAACATCTGATGAGAAATAGAGAAAAATTATTAAGGAAATCAGAGACTGCTTTGATATATTGAATTATGAACACACAGCACAGTGAAGTAATCTCGTTTCAGCTGCTCAGTTGTGGTAATAATTAAACTTGAAATGCAGCCTCCTGCTTTTTTTTTGGGGGGGGGGTGCTCCTGTAATAGTGACATCAGCCCCTAAGAATCAACTGCTTGTTTAAAATATTTATGGTACATGAAGGGGAATACATTTAGTGCAATAGGCTATTTTTCTAAAATCATTCCACTCGTTGTGCAAATTATTTTTCTTTTACTTTAATGACATTATAGGAGATTTGGCTCAAATTTTGAATAGCTCGTTTGAGGCAGAGGAAAAAAAAAGCAGATTTGCATTGGAAAATCTTTTTTGATGGAGACGATAAGGGTTGCGGTAGTTTTTGTGTGGGTTGAAATTCCAAAGGTTTCAGGAACCGAAGTAAGCAGCAGAGGGCCACAGGGACTAGGGCTCAGTTTATGACGGTAAAACCAGTAGCTTAGGAGCGAGCGGCGGAGAACGTTCTCAGTGTTTGGATGAGGCACTGGCTCCTACACTTGTTTTCTGTCTGCACAATTGGTGCTGCTACTTGCTGCCGTGAAGGACCAAAGCCCTTTCTGTGGCTAGTCAGGGGAGAAGGAGGATTGCGTCGGAGGGCTGGGGCATATCCAACCCACTTCCTCTCCATTATCCACAGCGTGAGACAGGTCCATGGTTAGAGAAGGAAAGGCCCTCAGAAATGTGGATATAGAGAGACCTTGGCATTGAAAATCTGACACGGCTAAAATACTCAGCACCAAGTTTGGGGGCGCAAGGCACTGGGACCTCTAGAAACACTGGGAAGTGTCTGCTAACTCACAGCAATTCACAAGACTCTCGACAGCTCCAGGCATTTCAGTAACTCCTTATTGGACACAAAAAGCATGGCTGTGCCCCAGAAACGGGGTGTCAGGACGCTGGGACGCTTTGCGAAGAAGGTAGAGTGCAGCTGCGCCTGGGGCTCTTACTGCTCTTTGCCCCTTGGCCCCACGCAACTTGTCGCCGTTCACCTGCCGCAGCTGGAAGCAGACGTCCAGGCTGCGGTGGACGCGCACGTTGACAGGTTTGAGTAGGGAGTGCACCTCTGCCGATGGCCAGTGTTTATTTATAGATTCACCCAGGACTTCCAGTTCTTTCCCCAAAGTTGAAGCAAAGAGAGGAGGAGTTGTCTTTTATGAACTACCGCTTGAGGTAATCTGAGCTTGTAGATGACAGCCCAGGCGAAGCTAGCCAGTCCGTGATTATTCCCAAGGAAGAGGCTGTGAAAACACGGTCCTTCATGGTTATTTATGCGAAATGAGGAACGAGGCATGTGTGGAGGGAGACGTTGTGAAACAAATTAATACATGTTGAGTGGTTGATGTCAGCTGGCTGGTGGAAGTGAACATGCTGTATAGCATAATTGTTGTCTTTCTACCTTAATTAATTATCTGATACATTTAACATGTTGAAACATTAAGCCAGACATCTGGGCTTTTATGGGCGGTGGCGTTGATCCAACTGTTTACTCCCTTTGCTTTCCAAGTAAGATCCAAGCTCATCGGGCCCTGTTTGCTCTTAAAGGTATAGGTCAGAGGCCACACACCCCAGGTCCACACTCCGTGGTTGCGGAAAGAGAAGTGTCCCATATTCTGAGTAATCAGCTTGCGTTTTCCTCACAAAGGAATTTGATAGTATGGAAAGCACCAGCTTAACTGGCACCCATCCTGGTCTCACCCACTGATTGTGCTGTGGGATTGAGCAAGTCTCGAACCCCCAGGCCTCACCTCCTCTTCTGGGATATTGGTGGAACGTTAATAATTTCTGAAGAATAACACGAGACCATCTGGGAAAGCTCTGTAAACCGTCCGTATTTCATAAGTTGTTCACATAGCCATCCAAAAACAGTTTAGTGAGCATGTAGGAGTTGCAGGCACTGTGCTGGCTGGTTTTCCAGTTGTGAACAAGATACCCCTTCCACTCCTCCCAAGGAGCCTCGTCTGGGCAACACATAAACAAGCATTTAAAAAGCATTATGGGAGCCCAGCCGGCGTGGCTCAGTGGTTGAGTACCTACCTAGGGAGGTCATGGTTCGATTCCTGGTCAGGGCACATGCCTGGGTTGCAGGTTTGAACCCCAGTGTGGGGTATACAGGAGGCAGCCGATCAATGATTCTCATCATTGATGTTCCTATCTCTTTCTCCTCTCTTCCTCTTTGAAATCAATAAAAATGTTTAAAATGTTATGGGATAAAAACATAAACAAAAAATATACTGTGGGAGAAAGGCTGTGATAAGAGTAATCACTGAGTGCTATGCAAGCAACTCAGTCTTGGGTCAGAGTAGGTGGGCGGGTCAAAGACAGTTATTGCTTTAAGATAAAGGGGCTTTGGTTGCTTTTTGCACTGCTTGGAAGTGCGCCTGGGGAAGATTTGTTTAGCACAGCTGTTGGGTTTCGTCCGAAATTCACAGAGTACTTACCAGATTTCTTGAGAAGAGAGCGAAACTCCAGTTAAGGATGGAGCTCGCTGCGTTTTGGCTGGAGGACACTAGCAGGCCTTGTGGGAACAAGCCCAGTGCAGCTGACACAGACTCCAGCGTGTGAGCGAGAGGAGAAGCTTCCTCTGGCTGTTGGCTCTGTACTTATCATCAGCTTAAATCAAAATCCTGTTTTGTCCCAGGTGGTTGGACTAAAGCCGTATTAGCCTCGAGGGAACTCTTGCTTAAGCAGATAAGATACATGCTTGTTTCGTGTCGGTCCTACCTCTTAGGGATTTGTTTGAACATTTCTCTAATGTAAAAAAAATGTAATCTGCAAAAAAAAAAAAAAAAAAAAAAAAAAAAAAAAAAGAGGGTGGTGAATCCCCATGAACACATCTCCCAGTATCAATAATTGCCAAGATTTTGCCAAATTCTGTTCATCCATTAATTCCAGACATCTTATCATTTCACCCCTACAAACTTCATTGAGCTTCTTTAAAAGTATGGACATTTTCTATGATCGGGGATTGTTAGAGATTTTTCCTTGCGCTTTTTTCCTCCCCAACGGTTTGTTATGAAAAATTTCAAGCGTACAGCAAAGTTGAAAGGATTGAAAAGTGAATGGCTGTGATTCTGCCGCCTGGATCCTTTCATCAACATCAACACATCTCTCCATCTATTTGTTCCCGTTATCCATTCGCCCATCCATCTGTCTTTTTCAGCCTTCATATCATTAACAACAGTTTTGGATACCTACTTCTTTTGAGGTAAATTTATGATGGAATGAACAAATCTTGAGGCGTGTTTGCTGAGTTTTGACAAATTCATGTGCTTGTGTAACCCAAATCTCTGTCAAGATACAGAACCATAGGTTCTTGCACCCAGAAGGTTCCCTCACACCCCTTCCTCATCAACCCCTTCTCTCTCTCAGTGGTAAACACTGATCTGATCTTTTTGCACTGAGGATTAGAATTTCCTATAAATCATAAAGTACGTGCTTTTTTATTGGTTCTTCTTTCACTCAGCACAATGTTCGTGAGATTTTCCATGCTGTTGATACTGTGTTTCTGATGCTGAGTGGCTGCAAGTAGTTACGTGTTCATCGCTGAGCAGTATTCATCGAATGCTTTTACCACAGCTTATTCTCCCATTGATGGATGCCTGGGCTATTGCTAGTTTTGGATCATATGAATATACTTCAATGATCATTCTTGTTCAACTTCTTTTTTGAGATGCATGTATGGTTTTTATTTATTTTTTGATAAATTTATAGCGATGGAATTGCCGGGCTAGGCGGTAGCCCATCATGTAAAAACTGCCATAAACATATTTTGTCAAGTAGGTTTGGGCCATTTCACGTTTCTGCCAACAGTGAATGACAATTCCAGTTGTCGCACTTTGCCAACAGTAGGTTTTGCCGGTCTTTTTAAATTCAGTTGTTGTGGTGTGTGTGTAGCGGTATCTCACTGTGGTTTAAACTTGCATTCCTTGATGACACATGATGTTATGCACTTTTGTACATATTATTCTCCATTTGTATATCTTTTTGTGATGTGTCTGTTCGAAACTTTTGATTTTTTTTTGGGGGGGGTCTTTTTGAGTCATGGGTGATCTTTATATATCCTTGATACTGGTCCTTTGCTAGAATTTTGTTTCCAAGTGTGCAGCTCATTTATTTATTTATTTTATTTTTAAATATATTTTATTGAATTTTTACATAAAGGAAGGGAGAGGGATAGAGAGAAACATTGATGAAAGAGAAACATTGATCAGCTGCCTCCTGCACACTCCCCACTGGGGATGTGCCCGCAACCCAAGTACATGCCCTTGACCGGAATCGAACCTATGACCCTTCAATCCGCAGGCCGACGCTCTATCCACTGAGCCAAACTGGTTAGGGCTCATTTATTTTTTTAATGGTATCATTGAACAGGAGTTTTTGGCTTTGATGATGTTTAACTTACTACTTCCTTCTTTTATGGTTATTACTTTCTCTGACCTAAGAGATCTTTGTCTTCCCTTGAATTACAAAGATATATTTATGTGTTTTCCTCTAAAATATTATAATTCTAGCTTTCACATTTAGCTTTGTGATGTAGCTCAAATTATGTATGCATGAAATTTGATACCAGATTCAAGGATTTGGTTTTTAAAACCAACTTCTAGGCTGTGTTTACACAGGAAGCGCCACACAGCAAGGGTAAACAAATATGAGTCTAGCTGCTACTGGGTTTTTGTTTTAAACAGTCTGTAAGCGTGCCATCAGGCACAAGGGACAGAACTTGCGCATGTGTGATTCTTGCCCCTGTTCTTGCATGCTTTCAGCAACCATATATTGAGGGCCCACCATGTGCTGTGCGTGAGACAGTGGTATCCAAGAGCTGTCTACAGGTAATCAGATTGTATAGGGGCTACAAGCATGTGATGTTTGAACAGGGGAAGGGCAGAGTGAACATGATTGGGGGTCCAGGAAGGCCTCCTTGAAGGAAGGGATGGGGATTTGGGTAGGAATGAGGTTCTGGGGGGAGTGTTTCCAGGGCTTGGGGGAGGGAGAGAGGAGACATACAAAGTCAGCCCAGCCCAGAGTGGTTCCTGCTCTTCTCCACTGGACAGGTGCTCTGAAAGTTGGAACAAAAAGATGCTTTGGTGGCTGTCATGTGTCTTTCCGGGTGTCTCTTCAAGATGCAGTGGGGCCATTGCCAAGATGCCCACCCTCTGTCTTCTTGACCAGTTGTACCTTCTTGAAGAGGTCTCTCCCGTACATTTAAGTATTTTTGCAGAGAAGACACACGTCTTCCTCCCACGAGGTCTCTCCGAAGGCCCTGCACATATCCTTTGCTGCTCTTCAGCCCCTCAGTTTCTCCGAGGACCATTCTCTCTGCTGCCTTCCCTCCTGCCTACTGGGCCGGAGAGCGGCCAGTCCCAACAGAGCTGCTCTCTGTGGTGCCTGCCATCCTGCTTGTCTCTGAGCCCTTCATCCTGCTGAGCCAGCGTATCTTTCCTCAGAGCCTGAGCATTGCAGGGAAGTTCCGACAGTATCACCCCACTGGAAGGAAGTCCACACTTCTTCCTTGCTGCCCCTTCAGCATGCTCGCTAGAGTCCTCTGTGCATCCCTTGGACCTCTCTGCCTGCTGTCATTCCCAGAACTTCTGCCTTCTCTCTCTCTGGGTGTCCCTCTGTCCTGGTTGAGGCCATCAGATGGGTGCTGCTTAGATTCCCGTCTCTGCTCTCCAATGGTCTCTAACTCCACCCATCTTCCCTCCTTAACACGTCTCCTCTGTAGTCCAGTCTCTGGCTCCATCAGTTATGTGGCTCATCAAAGAATCCCTAGCTGGTAATCAGTTTCTCTACCCACAAAGATGACCTGATTTCATTTCTTTTACCTACAACCCCACAATGACAATCACATGATTAATTCTTGTAATTACTTTCTGTGTAATTTCATGAGCTCCTGCTTGACTTTTCTTGTTGCTCTTGCCACCAGATTTTCAGCATGGTGGTCTCTCTCTTTCTTCATTTCTTCAGCAGCTTCCACTCCTTGGCTCCAGTCCAGCCACTACTGAACCTGCTTTCTTGTCACCAAATGAGACATCTTCTTCTCAGCCCTCTTGCCTTTTTATTTTTTGTGTGGCATTTAACTGTTTAACTTAAACTCGTTTCTATATTTGACCTCTCCGTCACTGAATTTTCTTCTTCTTCTTCTTAGTTCTCCTTCCCCGTGGTGCTCCTCCTTACCCCCTGAAACTCCTTAGTCTTGCTTCCTAAATGTGATGTTCTTCAAGGTTTTGGCTGTGTTCTTATTCCTTTCTCTACTCAGCAACTTTATTCATATTTTTATGGTTCTGTGTTATTCTAAATGTTTTCCAAATGTGTGATTCCTGCAAGTTGCCATTTTCAATAGTGTGTGGGCATTTCTACCAGAATTCCTTTGCTTCCCTTTTGTTGATTTTTAAAATTCATATATTTATCACCCTTTCCAATTTCTCTAATCTGGTACCTTGACAGACATGGCTAATCAATCAAGATGGCCTTTCTTATGAAATTCTTCAATGTGGCTCCCCCCCACCCCAACCCAAGCAGCCATTACTAGTTGGTCTATCAGTTGAACATGCCATTTATTTGTCCTATTAGTACCTGATATTCCTTTAGGTTGCTTGTTCTCTTTACATATTGAAAGATTTGGCCCAGCTTTCTGTTACCCAGGATCAGGTCCCCTGAGGAATTAGTAACCACCAAAAGTTCTAGTTTGTAATCCCTGCTCAGTTCCCCAGCACCAGAGGCAGAGTAAAAAATTTCTTGCTGTCTGATTTAAAAAAAGAAAAGAAAAGATCTACATAGAAGAGATAGGTAAGAAATTTGAGTTGTTTAGTCTCAAGATTGGCGCTATATATATATATATATATATATACTAATAAAAGCGAAATAGTAAAATTAACCATTTCTCCGAGACAGGGTAAGCCATGCCCACCAGCCAATCAGAGTGGCTGTATGCAAATTAGCCCAGCCAACATGGCGGCCGCCACTCACGGACCTGAGTAAACGGCAGTGTCCATTGCGGCAGGAGCGAAAGTGAAGCTGCGCCCGCTCCGCTTGAACTGGCTCTAGCAAAACACACCTTTGAAACAAAATAACAATCATAGAATCCTCCGGAGCTGAAGGAAAGAGCAGCCGGGGCCTCACCACTAAGTAACATTGTGTCATTATAGACGCTGCTGTGAGGTGAAGCAGAGAGGAGGGTTCGTTAGCCGGCTTAAAGGAACAGTGTATCAATTATAGAAGATAAACTCCAGAAACCTGCGTCCAGCCGGCCTTGCTGGGACGTTGGGTCAATGGGAGCTGTGGGCAGCCTTAAAGCCCCTCACCCAGGCTGGTCAGGCACGCCAGCAGGTGGACATCCCCCTGCTGCGAGAGGGCACAGGCCGGGCTGAGGGACCTCCCGAGTGCACAGAACGGCTGCAGGGCAGGACAGCGCAGGACCCAGGACCCGTGAGTGGGAAAGAGGCGGCAGGGTTGGAGGGCACTGGGAAGCGGGTAAGAGGCAGCAGGGGGTCGGTGTCCTGCTTGGTGGGTTTCCCAGGCCCTTTGCGGGGCATTGGGGAGCAGGTAAGAGGCGGCAGGGTTGGAGGGCACCGCGAAGCAGGTAAGAGGTGGCAGGGGGTCAGTGGCCTGCTTGGCAGCTGTCCAGGCCCTTGGAGGGGCATCGGGGAGCGGGAAAGAGGTGGCAGGGGGT
>PVJC01052248.1:0-11201 GCA_004026665.1 Murina feae
GGAGGGGGAAGGACACTGGTGTGTAGCTGTTAATAACATATTCTGAAAGTATTATTGATTTTACATACTTTTAATGATAATTTATCTTAAAATTTCAAATAATCTTAAAGCAGGAAGTGAGATTTTTATATTGATTAAGCAGATGCACTGGTTAAAATGCACCAAATGTTGCATGAGGACCATTGGGGCCACTCATTTAGATTACTTTTTGCAAAGAGAGCAGGATTGGCCTTTTCAATAGATTGATCATGATTTTCAACACTTGTAATCATTTAAAACAACAATGTCAAGAGAAATGATAAAATAAAAATCTTCCTATCCAACCAATAGTGACTCCGTTTTTACTCTAGAAGGAAGGATTTTCGCCCTTGCTTCAAAGTATCCATCTTTATTAGTAGCAAAAGGGACATGGCCAACATCCCAGTGGTTCTTTTCTATAGGAAGGTAAACTCTGTCTGCTTTCAAAGTACAGGCTATGTCTACCACCACACACTTTAAGAGAGAGAGGAAGGGAGAGGGATAAAGAGATAGAAACATTAATTAAAGAGAAACATCATCAATCGGCTGCCTCCTGCACAACCCACACTGGGGACCTCTTGTTTCATGGGTCAGTGCTCAACCACTGAGCCACAATGGCCACATATAACTATGTTGAAAGGAAGAAAGTAGGCCTGGCCAGGATGGTTCAGTGGTTGAGCATCAACCTGTGAATCAGGAGGACACACTTGGATTCCCGGTCAAGGCATATGCCTAGGTTGTAGGCTTGATCCCCAGGGAAGGGCATGCAGGAGGCAGCCGATCGATGATTCTTTTTCATCACTGATGTTTCTGTCTCTCTCTCTCCCTCTCCCTTCCTTTCTCCAAAATCAATAAAAACATAAAAACATTTTTATTTTACTTTTTAATAGATTTTTATTTATTTCAGAGAGAAAGGGGGAGAGGGGGAGAGAGGAAGAAAGGAGTGAGGGAGAGGGGGAGAGAGAGAGATCAATGATGAGAGAGAATCATTGATTGGCTGCCTCCTGCATGCCCACAACCGAACCGAACCTGGAATCCCCAGTCCATAGGCTGACGTTCTATCCGCTGAGCCAAATGGAACAGGGCATAAAAATATCTTTAAAAAAGAAATAATAAAGGGAAGAGAGTGGTGGGAGTAAGTTCCCAGAATACATAGACACCCATAAGAAGTGTGAAGCTGGAGCACAGACCCTTTCAAGTACATTGCACAGTTCCATGATGACTTACCTGAATCCTCCACTCAAAGCCGCTCTGAATGGTAGAGTCAGATGATTGGAGACTGTAAAATTGTAACAAGTGTACTTGCAAGCATCTCTACCCAAGACTTCCACTGAGCTGTGCAGTTGGTCTGTTATATCACCAGTCTTTGAGTAGGTATCAGTAATTCCTGCCTCACATTAAGCTCACCAACCAAGTTTCACTGTCATCATCTCAACAAAAAGGCCCATTACTCTGTCAAATGTTCTAGATCAGTGGTTCCCAACCTTCTTCTTTATTGGAATCATATTATTAACATCAAAACATTTTTTACTTTATTTGGGCTTTTAGTATTTCTTGAGTGAGAAAACTACCTAAGGGCAAAAAAGTTACTATCAAACTAAAACTGAGAATTAACATAAATTGTTAATATCTACAGATAGTTTTTAAAATAATAGCTATATATGAATAGTAGTCACTCTTCACGCAAAACTTGAAGATTTGTATTTCTTAAGGCTCTTTTGGTTGCAAATAACATAAACAAACTCTGACCAGATAGATTAAAAGATGCCAAGGAAGAGTTACAACCAAGCTTTGGGAAAGGCAGGGTCACCTCAATAGAGTTCTTGGCTCCATTTTAGGGCATGGACATCACCTTACTCCTGGTCCAGTTCAACAGTTCAGATTCCTTGGACCTAGAAGCTTGTTGACCCAACTTGGGTCATTTGTCCACTCCTAGACCAGCTATGGCCAGGGAGGTGGGACATATAGTCCAGACATAGTTGCTGGGGGTCACTCCTAGGTAGGTACCCATTGAGATGAATAGTTCACATTTCACTTTTCAGAATTTTTCTTCCTCCTTGAACCAAGTCCCTTTGAGAGTTTCTGTATAGAGACTCAGAGCCATCTTTTTCTGGGGGTTCTCTGAAAATTGGCATTTCCAGAGTTTAAGATTCTGTATTTCCTCTGTCATGATATTTGTTCCTTGTGGTCCCATTCTGCCTTGGCAGTAAAAATTAAGGACAGCCCTAGCTAGTTTGGCTTAGTGGATAGAGCGTTGGCCTGAAAGGTCTCGGGTTTGATTCCCGTCAAGGGCACATGCCTGGGTTGTGGGCTTGAGCCCCAGTATGGGGCATGCAGGAGGCAGCTGATTAATGATTCTCTCTCATCATTGATGTTTCTGTCTATCTCTCTTTCTCTCTCTTTGTCTCTGAAATCAATAAAAATATATTTTAAAAATTAAGGACAGAATAATATTTCCTCTTATGATTTCCTCTCCTTCTGAGAAATGAAAATGTGAGGGGGAAAGGGTCATTTAGCAAATGCTCTTCTTTTAACAAAATTACATTCCAGACACACATGAAGAAGGTGGCCATATTTGTCTAGCCACAGCTCATCTAAAATGTCTATACAGGAGAGACTTAGTGGGGAAATTTTGGAAGATTCACCTAAGTTATTATTTTTAGAGCAAGTTCAAACACCTCCCTCCCCCATTTTTATGGGTAGTGGATACCATAGGTGCCCTGCCCAGGTTCCTTTACCTGCTAGTGCACCCATCCCAGCTGCTGAGTGTTGACTACTTATGATTCATAGCTGCTTCCTTCTCCCGACACTGCTCTCAACTGAAAAGAGTCAGCATGCCCAAAAGGCTATATCCTCCCATAATGGGAAGATCTTCATTTGAAGACCCAATCAGCAAGGGGTCCCATAAGTAGTATATCATGGCTGCTGTACAGAATTTTTAAATATCTGTGCAATTATCCTTATAGCATATGTACAAGACCAAATGGAGATAACTCACCCACCTGTTTATTTGGCATCCAAATTAGAGAAAAGCAAACACACACACCATAGCGTGTGTGTTTCTTTATCCAAGCGACATAATATCAGTCCTCATAGGTTAGATGTCATCATCATGGAAAAAAGGGAGGTAAGAGAGTGATATGTTATTTAATGAAGATTGGACTTTGAACAAAATTTTAGCTGGAAAAGAGAAGAAACAAGAAACATTCAGACAGAGTTTTATCAAACTTCCAACCAATTTGAACTAAGATTCAAAACATACATATAAACTCTTGGCTCAAAGAAAATTTTTCCAAAAACTGACAAGCCTTTACCAGACAAGGCTGAGGTACAAAAAGACCTAAACTACAGCTATCTGTAATTTCATTGTGTTCAATCTACAATTCAAACCTTATTACGTTAAAAAAGTGGATTTTCATCTGGGCTTGCAGTATACCCTACTCTTTAATTATGTGTGAAAAGAAACAATTGTTCATATTGTGGTACATAAAAATCACTTTTACAGTATTGCATGCTGTCAGTTATCACTTGAGTAATATCATAAAGCAAAATATTACCAGGACTGGGTAGTTATAAGTATAAACCCAAGGAAGAAAACCTCTTTCTTTCACTAGCTAAATGCACTGACAGACACTGGCCCCTCCCCGGCACACACTGCTTCTCAGCATGGAACAGTGAGTTCCAGACGTGAACACAGATAGATTTCAACAACTCCAGCATTTTCCTTGTTGACTCTGCACACTTTTGGCTGGTGGTGCTCATGCAATTTGGTCTTTAGGCTGTTCGCTCTCCTGAACACAAAGAACTCTGTTGTACTGGCTGAGAGCCCAATGCCCACATTCAAAACAGCCACTGCTCCCCATCCACATGTCCTGCTGCCATGTGAACCGTAGGAGAGCCACAGTAAGCAGCCGGAGCTGAAGGTGTATTACCAGCCTGTGGCAGATCATTTTTGGTCTTCGCTGAATCTTTGTCCTCATAAAGTCTTTGCAATCCTGTATGGACAGCTAGGCTGAAGGGGAAGGGGGAGGGGACAGAGGCAGACTTCGTTGTCCTTTGCCTTAAAGGATCTTGGTTTCTTGAGATGCATTTGCCTGCACCATCATGACTACAAATAAGAGCATCCCTAATTATTTCTGCTGCTACATTTACTAGTGAATATGCATATAACCACATTGACACGGGAGGTCAAAAATCAGGCCTGCAGTCTATGGCAAAGAAAAACTTTGAAATAACACACTATTTTGGTGAAGGGATGGGAGATCAGGCACTCAAATGCTGTTGGAGAGAGTGTAAATTGGTACGACCTCCATGGAAGACAACTCAGCAGTCGGTATCAACACTGCGCATTTTTTTTTTTTTTGACCGAACAATTCTACCTCTAGAAATTTATCCTGCAGATATACTCACGGGTGTACAAAATGACACGTGGGTATTAATCACAGTATTGTTATAGTAGTACAGTTTGAAAACTATGTGTCCATCTAGAGGGGCTGGTTAAATAAATATGACACAGCCATCCAGTGGAATACTCTACAGCCATCTAAAAGAACAAGGCAGCCCTCTGTGTGCTAATGGGGAGGAGTCTCCAAGAGACATTGCTAAGTGAAGAAAAGCAAGGTGCAGAAAAGAATACAGTGTTCTCATCAGTGTTAAAAGCATATTTGTAAAAACAAACACATTTGTGAAGATGATCTATATGCTATGTTATCATAAAAATAGTCATACTATAGTTCATATATAGACTGTCTTAGGAAAGTGAGTAAAAACGTATCAATTATTGCTTCTGGCAGCTCAGTATCTGGATGCCTAAGTAGGAGAAAAACTTAGTTTTTATTGCTTATCTTTTTGCACCCTTTTAAATTTTGTAGGATGTGTAAATTTTGCTAACTCAATAAATAAATAAATATTTTTTTAAAAAAAATCCATGCCACTGTCTTATAAGAGAGTAGATTAGGCCCGGGAGGAAGAGAGCAGCCTTAAGTGATTCACTTTTGCTACTTCTTAGCAGATGGGATGAAAGGGATGATGGAGAAAGTTTATTTGCTTCACAAACACTTATGTCGTACTTCTCTGCACCAGGGCCTGTTAGGAGCACTTCATAAATATTTAATTCAATTCGCATAACAACCTTATGAACTCAAAGCCTTGTGCTGGTGAACGTCTCACCAAAGCACATGGGAAGGAAGGAGAGGCGGCTTTGCCAAAAGATCTGATAAGGGAGAAAGAAGTAACGTACTCAAAAGAAGGAGAAACGCAATCTTTGTCTTGTTGAATTGGGTCAAAGAGAACTTCCAAACCAAGTCATCAAATCAATGCTCCAAGTAAAACAGAGATCACTTATTCTGCGCAAAATACTATTTTAACTTCTATGAATGTGAGAAAGGTAGTATTTACTACAGACAATTCAGAGTCTTGTCTTATACTTGATTCAGCAAGTAGCTCAGATACTTATCTGTTCCCTACACCAGAGGGTCCTCATGTATGACACTGGCTAAAGTGATTGTCTACTGTTTTACACACATCCATTACCTCTAATTTTCAAGGAAGTTCTCTGAGGACATCTGTTGTAGGCAAAATTGTTAAGGTGGCCTCGGAAGATGTGTTGGCCTTAATCCCTGGAACCTGTGAATGTAATGAGACTTTACTCTGGTGACAATATTATGTGATATGACACCGTGGATCTTAAAAAAAGATGATCTGAGTGGGCCTGATCTAGATGCCTGAGCCCTGAAAAGCAGCCCCGAAATGGCTGAGACCAGAAGTCAGACACTTCGTGTGAAGAGGACTTGATACGTGGATCCTGCTTTGAGGCTGGCGGGACACTGGAGAAGGAATGTGGGCAGCCTTCAGTCGCTGAGAGGCCCCCAGCTGACACCCAGCAAGGAGCTGAATTCTGCAAAGAACGGGAATAAGCTCAGAAGAGGACCCAGAGCTCTCGGCAAGAGCGCACTGACCTGTACCTTGATTTCAGCCTCGTGCGACTTGGAGCAAAGGACTCAGCTATGCCATCTGGGACTTCTTCCCTCCAGATCCACGAGATAACCAACGGGCTCTGTTCCAGCCTCCGGGTGTGTTATGCAGCAGTAGAAAACTATAGAGCCTAACAGCCCCCCTTTACAGAAGAGAAAACTGACGTTCAATGCAGTTAATTGGTTAAAATGACCCGGTGAAGGCTGTGTGGGCAGGATGTGACGTGGACCTGACTTCAGAGCCTGAAAGTTCGCCTTGCTCCCTCACTGCCACACCGCTTACGGCCTGGAAAGGTTGGCCCTGCCCACGCCGCTGCTCAGTGATGTGCTAACCAACCAGGAGCCACTGGAGAAAAGGAATAAAGCTCTGTCTGACTAAGGAAAGGATGACTCAGATTCTTACTTATTTTTAGAAACCAACATGAAACTATTGGCCGAGCAATAGCTCAGGTTTCTGCCGTGATCTTGATCCATGGGAGTGGCTCCTTCCGTCTGCTCTGTTGAGATGCATTCACCGATCTTTTTTGGCTTCAAAGTGACTGATTTCCAAACTGGTGAAGCTGAGTGGATTTAGGCAGATTAGCACCCTAACAGCAGGCTGTTCGGGAAAGAAAAAACAAATCCCGTGATGCTGGTTAACATACTGAAACACACACACTAATGTGTGTAACGAACCCCTCTCTCCAAGGCCTCGCTTTGTAAATATTAGCTTTATAAAGACATCATTTAAAAAGGAGTTGTGAGGAGTAGTTACCACCAGGATCTGGCCCCAGCTCCCTGTGACCCTTCCTTCCTCTTTCTGGTTTACTCCACTCCAACCGCAGGGCCCCGGGCATTCATTCATTCCCTTGGATATGCCAAGTCCTCCGCTGCTTCGGGGCCATTGCTCGTCTGCTTGCCTTGGCCTGGGACATTCTTCCTCTAGTTCCTGCTCTTCATTCACTCAGATCCCTGCTCAAGTGGTATCTTACTGGAGTGTCTTTCCCTGACCATCTTTTTTGAAGGCATGTGGACAGCCTTCAGTCGCTGAGAGGCCCCCCAGCTGACAGCCAGCAAGGAAGTGAATTCTGCAAAGAACAGGAATAAGATAAGACTGTGCTCCTTGCTTTAATATTCATAGCACTTTGATGCCCTGACCGGTTTGGCTCAGTGGACAGAGCACCGACCTGTGGAGGGAAGTGTCCCAGGTTCGATTCTGGTCAAGGGCATGTACCTTGGTTGCGGGCACATCCCCAGTGGGAGGTGTGCAGGAGGCAGCTGATCGATGTTTCTAACTCTCTATCCTTCTCCCTTCCTCTCTGTAAAAAACCAATAAAATATATTTTAAAAATAAAATAAGATAAAATAAAAATATTCATAGCACTATGACCATTTTACACATAAAAATCTGTTTACTTGTTTATTTGTTAAGATCTGTCTTCTACCCAAGAATGTGAGTTCTAGGAGGGCTCTTAGGCTTCGTTTGTTTTATTCTTTGCTATATCTCAAATGTCCAGAACAATTCCTATCACATAGCAGAAATTCAATCAAATATTTGTTGAATGAATTAATGAATCAGGAACAAAAGCATTGTGTCTGTTTAAATAATTTGCCACTCATGAGGTATCCCTGCATCAAATTTTTCCTCTTTTTTTAAAATAGCATGTGCTATTCTTTCCTTATGGAAAGGATACTTGATTGGATGGTTGTAAAAAGTCCAGAATGAAAAATATTTCAAACTAAAAACAATGTGATAGAAGAATGAAGTCTCTCCTTGCCTTTCCAGAGTCATGTGACTTTGGAAAAGTCATTTTTATTCCTCTTGGCTTCACTTATCTTATGTTTTAATGGGGTAGAGTGTAATTTGAAGGGCTAAAGCAAATGGGGTCTGGAGATTTCTTCCTACACTAAGATCCTTTGAAATTAGAATTTAGTTGGTAAGAAATCAGGAAATACTGGTTTTAGCCTTGCCTATAAAAAAATGTAAACTGAATATGTAGCATAGGCCAAGTCTTTTAACCTCTCTAGGCCTCCAGAGAAACCAAAATTTCTTTGGGGTCTCCTTGAGGTCAGGTCTCAGACACCAGTAGGAGTGGGTGGGCTGCAAGGTCTACCAGATGTTCTGGTGTTTGCAAGACCTTGATCTCTAGACCCTATAGGGCCTGGGTCTCCACCTGTTGTTTGCTGGGAGTGAGGCTCAAGATTTAAAAATTGGTTCAATAAATATTTTCCGAGCACTTGCCATGTGGTATGTGTTGGGGGCAAACAAGATTCTTGACCACTTATATTCAAGTGGTAGAAAACAGAGACAATTATGTATATGGAAAATAAATCAAGACTAATGACAAGTGCTGGGCGGGAAGAATGTAGAAGAATGCTATAATAAGAATAACAAAAAGGAATTGTTGAATTAACTTAGATCGCAGAAGACCTTTCTGGAACATTTAAGCTGAGCCTTAAAGAATGAGCAAAATCCAACCATGGAAAAGCATTCCAGGCCCAGGCAAGGCAAGCACAACCATCAAGGCATTGAGAATGGAAAGGGTTAGGATGTTTCCAGACCTGACAAAGGTCAGGGTGTGAAGGTATAGTGATTGAGGGGACAGTGGCATGAGATGAGGCTGTGAGGCCCCACAAGCCATCGTTAAGGTGCCCAATCATCCTTATTTGCCCAGAACTGAAGAGTTTCCTGGGATGCAGGACTTCTAGTGCTTACTGGGGAAGTCTTGGACAAAACCCGACGAGCTGGTCACTCGAGCCATGGTAGCAGGTTGCACCTACCCTGTCTGCAATAGGTTGTCACTAGAGGGTTTTCAGTAGGGAAATGATATGTTGTGATTTCTCTTCTCAAAAGTCACTCTTGGTTTTTGTGTGGCACATGCATTGGGAAGAAGAAAAATGGAAAAAGAGGTCAATTAGCCAATTATTGCAGTTGTTCATGCAAAAGAGGATGGTGGATTAAAATGGACGGATGGCATTGAAGATGGAGAGATGTGAGTGGATATAAGATACATTTTGGAGGTCGAATGAACAGGACTAGGGAATGTGTGTAGTGAATGAAAAGGAGTTGAAAATGATTCCCGGACTTCTGGTTTTAATAACTAGGTAATTCGTTTTGCCAACAGAGGGAAATCTGAGAAAAACCAGATATGGAAGTTGGAGAGGACAAGGATAGAGGATCTGGAGTTCCACTGGGAGGAAATGTGATACTCAGAATGAAAACACTCTTATTGTTAATGTTCAAAGTATTTTGTAAGCAGTGTAATTAGTTCTCATAACAGTTGTTGTGAGTTGTTAATTACCTGAACCCCATTTTACAGGCTATGGAGAAGAGCAAGTGGCAGTAATTTGCCTAAGGCTAGAGTAAATTATAGAAATAAAGCAGCACCAATTAATTCCTGGTAGTGCTATGCTTGGCCAATCTTTTAAAAGAGTAACTCTTGGGTTTTGATGATTAAACTGATGGTATTTGGGGACAGTAAGGCATGGATTTTGAGGTCAATTGATTTGGAGTCATGTTGTAGCTTTGCCTCTTATTATTTATGTGTCATGAACACATATTTATATACATAAAGAGCCAGGGGCCATCACAACTGAACTGACGACCAAACAGGCTGAGTGGGGTGACAAGGCTGGCAGGGGGGTTAGCGAGGGACAACCAAATGACTGAGCAGCAGGCTGTATGGGACAACTAGCTGGCGGGGGGGGGGCAGTAAGGGGTGACCAGGCCAGCAGAGGGGGACAGTGAGGGGTGACCAGGCAGATGGGAGGGGCAGTTGGGGGTGACCAGGTTGGCAGGGAGGCAGTTGGGGACAACCAGGCTGGCAGGCAGAGGCAGTTAAGAGCGATCAGGCAAGCAGGCAGGTGAGCAGTTAGGAGTCAGAGGTCCCAGATTGTGAGAGGGATCCTGAGGATCGGGCCTAAACCAGCAGTTGGACATTCCCAAGGGGTCCCGGATTGGAGACAGTGCAGGCTGGGCTGAGGGGACACCCTCCCCCATGCACGAATTTCATGTACCAGGCCCCTAGTATAAAAATACTATCCCTGAACCTCCAGGTTTCTATAAAATAAAACTTATCTTTTTTTTTTCTTTCTAAAACTTATCTTATATAGTCAAATGCTACATATGTTCTTACTTACTGCTGTATCCTCTGCCTAGAAATACTTTTTCCCAGTAAACTCTTCAGTTCTGAGCTGCACTGCCTCCCGAAGGCACTCTCCACACCCTGATTTGATTTCTCTTTATGGCACTTACTTACTCTATATCCATAATATCAATAATTTTGTCATTTTTGTTTCCTGTTATGTACCCAGAGTCTAAGACAATGCCTGCCAAAAGTGAGTGCTCAATAATCTTTGTTGAGTGAGCGAACGAATTAAATGAAGTCATACAAATAAAATACTTCACACAATATCTGAATATGGTAGAAACTCAAAATTGTTAGTTGTTACTGTATCAGAATAGGAATTGGGAAACACACTCGATTTTATATGTTCCTTGTCTTCTAAGAAACTATTTAAGAGGTGGTTCTTTGTAAATGTATATTAAAAATACAAATTTTTGGCTATTCTTGAAGAGCTATTTGCTAATTGTATACTTCATTTGATTCATGAACAGAAAGTCAGTCTTTGCTGGCCTGTGGTGGTTCTCATTGTCATTTGTGGATTCCAGTTACGTGCTCATGAGAGCAAACCACTTAACATACAAGCTCACAAACAGCATGTGCACAAGCAAACAAAACTGACTGAAGCTTCACATGTATGCTACCACCACTTAGAAGGGATGGCGATTTTATCTTTAAACAAATTGAGATGAAAATTGAGTATAGATGCTTCGTCATCTCTCAGACCTCCCAGGGAAGAATAGAAGAGCTACAAGTAACTTTTCCTCTATAAAAGTACTCAACTTCTCAGTAGTAATTTTATTATAAAACATTCATTCTTAATTTCTATAATCTAGCAATGAATGGGGTTAACCATTCTTTTTTATTGATTTATTTATTTATTTATTTATCTTTATTGTTCAGATTATTACAGTTGTTCCTCTTTTTTCCTCCATAGCTCCCCTCCTCCCAGTTCCCACCCCACCTTCTGTCCTTGCCCCCACACTGTCCTCATCCATAGTTGTACAATTATTGTCCATTCTCTTCACGCACCCCCAACACCCTTAACCCCCGAAAAATTTCTATCCACTCCATTTCTATGCCTCTGATTCTATTCTGTTCACCAGTT